>CAJNOP010000158.1:91647-120641 GCA_905250075.1 Rotaria sp. Silwood1 | reverse complement strand
ATCAGTCGTTAGTGATATAGTACTTGGCATGAGGAAAGATAATCCCAGGGATGAGCCAGTTAGTTGAAGTCAAGTATAGTTCTATCTGTTATTGGTTGTTTTCTTTATTATAGGATATTTCACATGTACTGTGCTCACTTCTCGATATGTATCATAATGATGGAGTGGATATCGAGAAACGAGATAGTCAAGGCCGTACAGCTCTTCATTACGCTGTTAAGAATGATTGCTCGGCAAATGTGAAACTTTTGCTTTTGCACAGAGCTAAATATGATGTATGATTATTTTTCTTTGTCTGTATTACATCTGAATTCATGTCATTGACAACAGGCAGTGGATGTATACCAAGCGACTCCACTTCATTATGCATGTCGTTTCAATGAAAAACAGACTATCGTTGAGTTATTATTGCGTCAAGCTGCTAGAGAAAATAAAGATACTAATGTTCAACAGCATGATGATTCGATTCCAATTTGTCCCGAAGTGCAAGACTATGTTAGTCAACGCACCGCAAGTGGACAGGATGCATACACAGTAGCTACTAGTGAACATCATTCTACTATTGCCAAATTGCTTGAAAACTACCTTGCACAAAAACCTCTGAAGTTACCTAGCAGTGCATTATATGAGAATTTCGAAAACCTAGAAAATATTCGACAAGCTATGTATACTTGGGACAATACTAAATTAGATAGATTACTTAGAGAGCGATCACACTTACAGGAGACTCGAACCAAGCAAGAGGCACACCAAGAAACGCCTCTCCACATGGCTTGTACCTACGATAGACATGATCTTATAGACGCTTTCTTGCCTAAATCTAATGAATTATCTTACATGGATCAGACGCACTCACTGATCATGTACAATCCGCTCCAAGGTTTCCCACCTCTACTTACTGCCGTTCAAACTGGTCATGAATTATGTTTCCGAAAAATTTTCAATTATCTCAGCAAGAAGCAAGCCTATATATTGTATGGCTCAATTGCACGACCAAACAAATCAGACTCTAATTCAACGAATAGGTATAATATCTTTAGATTGAACAAATCATGTGTAACTTATATTCCAAAAGATGTACGAACATATTTCATCTATGTGTACGTCTTGACCGCACTACAATGTTAGAGCACGTTTTGAAAAAAAGCGCAAGCAGCACACTTTTAGTTGATGAATTAATTCCTCCTCTGTTGAACGCTGAAGATGTCCATGGTTATACTCCAATGTGTATTGGAGCTCGTCTTGGCCGCAAATATGCATGTGATATACTGTTTGATTTGGCAGTTTTAATCACAAATCAGTCAAATCAGTCGGATGATTTTTTGTCTAATAATGAACCGGATGCTTACGCTGATAAAGGTAAGATCCTTTTTTTTTGTTCTTGGATGCATCTTTATTCACGATTAATAGACGATAGTAATGAACAATTGAAAAAGGTAACCACGTTGCTACAAAGCGTCGCTTTATTTTTTATGTTACTTGTTTTAAAATGAATTTTCATATTATAGCTGATGATGAGTGCCGTCTTACAATCAAAAAAGCACACACGTAAGTTATGTGAAGCTCAGATTCGACTGTTTTCATGGCAGATTCGTCTAAGCTCATGTTTCAATACTGGTTTCATATGTTTCAAGCAAAATTCGACAAGCTCTGTCAGATGTTGAAAACTACTAATCGGTACCTTCGATAATAACTGAGAGAAACAAAAAAATAGAAAGCCAATCATCTATGACGTACTCTCAAAAAAAAATAAGGTACCATACGAAACCAAAAATGGTTTCGTGTGCGATACGAAACTTAAAAAAGTGCCGAACAAGGTACAGAACTTAAAAAGAGTTTCGCACATGGTACGGAACTTTAAAAAGGTTTCGAATTTTGCAACGAAAATGAAACCTTTTTTAGGGTTTCGTATGAAACCTTTGAAATCTTAAAAAAACACTCTTAAAGTTCGAACGATCATTTTGGACTTATCTTGGATTTTTACGAAGCCTCAAAAAAGGTTTCGCTTTCGTTGCAAAAATGGTTTCGTGTGACACCTTATTTTTTTACAGAGTACTGCGATGATAATCCTGACTAAACGTGTAATAAAGACTTCTCGACAACAGAATATTCAATCGAGATGAAATTACAGTATCTGGTATAGCTCGTTGAATTTTACTTATAACACGAATAGTTTTGTTAGAATATAGTCATATATGATTTTGCTCTTAAAACGGTCGAATCTAAGGCTTATATAATCTCCGTAGGATACAGTAAGGTTTACGCTGATCTTGTTGCACTTAATCATGATGGAAGGAATCGATTTCCTATACATGAAGCAGTTGTTGCCGGTCAAACCGATATCGTCCAACTATTCTTCAATCGCATCATTCGATACGATCAAAAACAACGATTACTCTCTTTGAAAAATAAACAAGGACAAACAGCACTTCATCTAGCTGCAATTTATGGTCTTAACGTTTTCACAGTTATTTTTGTTTTAAACTTTATCTAATTTATCTTAGGTCGTCTAGATATAGTCTCTATCTTGCTTACCAACGAAGCCAACATGGATGCCCGAGATTCCTGTGAAAATATACCTCTACACTATGCTGCCGCTTCTAAACACCCTTTACAAGAACAATCAGTTCAAATTTTTGAACAATTTCTAAAATGTATGACTCAATTACCGTTGAATACATCTGTATGACTGGATTTTTTTAGTTTGTCATACGTCTGAAAGTGGTGATGACGATGACAACAACAACGAGACGAGTATGTTGCCTTATAAGATGATGAATTCTCTCTTGGCTCGTGATCGACAAGGTTATAATTGTTTGGAAGTAGCTATTCAAGCTAACAATATTCCATTTGTCAAACGTCTCTTTGAATGCAAAACTAATCAATGGAAAAAATTGATGCGTAATGCTCAATTAAGTCAAAACGATAAATATGTTGATACTCCTATGCGAAAATTAGTCCGCTGTATGCCCGAAATAGCATATCAAGCACTCGACAAATGTAAAATGGAAACTAATTTTCCAAATGAATATGATCAATCATTATGTGAAAAACAGTTCGATTTTGAATTTCTCGAAGATCATTGTCATATTAAAAAATGGCAATCCGGTAAATCACGTAATTTTCAGAAAAAGCAAAAGAAGATCAGTAAGAGAAATTGTTTTAATTGTTCGGGTGAGTTACATTTTGTTTGTGACGAGTTACCCAGAGGATCGGATGATGACTTCGGAGAACCATACTCTGATGATGCATATGTTCTTGTCAAAAATCATGTTCTTTCAATAATTGCTGAGCAGGCTAGAGATAGTGATAAAACAGATGATACTATTGTGAAACTTCAAACAAAATTACTTCGACATCCAACATGTCAAAAGTTAATGAATCAAAAATGGCATCACTTTGGAGTTCCAATCTTTGCAACCTGTTTTATCGCCTATGTACTATATTTAGCTCTCTTTACTTGGACTGTTCTTCGTCACACTGATCCATATCAATTCTACAATGCCACTGGTGTTCCTTTTTCAAATGATAGAGAATGTGAAAAAGTGGCACATTTAATCCGAAATGGAACATACAATATGACACAAAAGCCTAGTTGGGGTTTGAAGACATCTACGGATCGAGCTCTAAAATATACTATTTATGTGCTTCTCTGGTTACATGTAATTAAAGGACTGCTTTTTATTCGTATCTATCAATTTCGACTAGTTTTTCGATTTTATGCTGAAACGATTTCTCTAGTTCTTGGTTTTATATTTTTATATGATACCAGACCATGGCAAGAAGATGTCACACTCCGTTGTTTCGTTCAATGGCAAGTAGGTGCGTTTGGTCTCTTTCTGTCATGGTCCACTCTACTTGTTTACATTCGATCTTTTCCATTGATTGGTCTTACGGTAGTTATGCTCGAGGTTGTTATTCGTCGATTCATCTGGGTGACTCCTGTTCTTCTCGTTCTTATTTGCTCTTTTTGCTTCTCTTTCTTTATGCTCCTACAAGAGCAAGTTCCCTTCAGTAATGTCGGTTTTGCTTGGATGCGTACAGGTTAGAAAAATAAATTGAATTGATATATAGTAATTATCTTGATATTCTTCTGTTTAGCTTTCATGATGCTTGACACTAGTTACGAGACTCGATTCTTTGGTCCCAATGGAGATTCTCTAATTATTTTGTATCCTGTTCTTTTTTTCATGTTTATTCTTTACGGTGTCACTATTGCTATACTGTTTAACAATCTTTTGATCGGTAAGAATTAGTTCTAATATTCTTGACTAAGGACCTCTCCGCTATAGGTTTGGCAGTTGGAGAGATTCCCCGACTATCCGATATTGCAAAACTGGAGAATACCATACTTCATTATGAACTGTTGCAGGAATGTCAACTTTTTCGTCTCGTATATTTCTACAAACATAATCCAGCACTTTATTTACACGGGAAAACTGTCGAACAACAGGGTATATGGAAGAAATGGACCACTCGATTTCAAAATTATTTCAATGCTTGACTTCAAATGTTACCTTAAACAAGAATAAATTGAATTAATAGAAAAATACGCACGAAGACCATCATTCACTTATCAAATGTTCATTTATTAGAATAAAAATTGGTTATCTTCTTCTATAGGAAGAAATACATGCTTAGTCAGGCATTTTTGTCAGTAGAGATTTCATACTTCACTATTTTTCGAGTCATTAGTAAAATTCGAAGTAAGTCTCAAATTTGTCTTATGTTTTATAATGTGTTCACCTTCAATGAAAAGAATGCATTTGACGAAATTCACAAATACGCATGACTTGATGACACTGTGATCGATGGAGAAGAGCAAGGAGGTTGCACAAGAAAAATCACTCATTTCACTTAAGCGTGTTCTAATTTATTCTGACTAATTCACAATGAAAGTGGTAAAAATTATTGGTGACATCACATAAGACACAAACTGTAGTGATTGGAAAGCAAAAATAAAAAAGAAAGTCGAAAGAACGGCAATTAAAGACAAGAATAAACTCCACTAGATCAAGAAAAATAAAGAAAGTCTAAATGCAGAAACCGATAAGATTGAAAATTGAACACACATACGAAGAAAAAGAAACGTTTTTGATATTCTTCTAGTAAAATATATTTGCCAGCAAATGAAATTTCAATAAATAGTCGAAACATGTGTGTTGATTCATTGACTGACGTGAACATCAAGCATAGCCTATAAGATTTTATTGATAGTTACAACTTGGAGTATGGATATGATATGAATCTTCTCTTCAGTCATATTCACATATCGGCAACTACACCTAAAGTAAAGTTTTCATTTCTCGACAGAACTTCTAGTTGCCACTTAAACACTGATAAAGAAAGAAAAACGGCATTGCACTGAAATTAAGCGAATAACCAGTGAAAGATCTCTTATCTTATATCTGATCCGCCATTCATGATGAGAATTCTATGAAAATACCTCGATAATAACGATAAATAGCGCCACCTATATACATTGAGCCCCTTTTTGATCCCAAACCTTATGTTCAATTTAAAAGAAAATAATATTTTTGGATTTAATATCGTTCAAATCATGTGGAGTCCTTGCTAAAACCCTAGCTGGTACATACACGTGCACTTTTCTCTATTGTTTCGTTATTTCGTTATACACCATATGCTGCAACCACGTATTATTTAATGTTTTGTCAATGAAAGAATCTTATGAACACTCTTTTCTTGTTATACATATAAGAACATCTAAAAATAATGTTATTTTTTGTTGTGATGTTTATAGAAATAAAGTCAGATAAAGTCATTCTAGGTTTGCCAACAATGATTTATGCTATTCAATTGGTTAGTTCCAATCAAATAGAATTGATATACTTTGTTAAACATAACCCATAAGCAAAAACTAAATTTGACAAAAAACCCATTTTATGATAGTAGTGGATATTACACGCACTTGAAACGAATGGCATTAAAATATGAATTTTTCCTCGTTGCTTCTATAATTTCTTCTATAAATAATGGATTTATTGGAGAGCGTTTCAACTCGTCACGTGACGAGTTGAACAAATTGCAAAAATCACACCTTTCGTAACACCAAAAATAGGCATATTCAAAAATGCAGGGATGTCGTAACAAATTTTACAGGGCGATCGTAACGATTAATACAGGGAGTTCGTAACGGTTGCAGAGCTTTCGCAACGAAACAACAGGGTTTTCGTAACGAAAAATATGTTAGTCGTACGTCATTTACGAATAGAAATTACATGGGTTTCGTAACGAATTGTACAGGGCTTTCGTAACGGCTAAAATAGACATTCTCAAGCTATATTTCAAAGGAGATGTAGGTTGTCAAATCATGGCTGTTGTAACGAATTTTACAGGGAAGGCATAACTGTTCATACAGGGTTGTCGTACCGGAAAAGGAGAGTGTATGTGAGTTAGATGTACAGGAGTATCGTAATGAAATATCAGAGCTGTCGGGTGTGGGTGGGGGTGTTTGTGGTTAGAGGAGTCCTGAATAACATTGTCACCCAAACTGTCACTCACACCAACACCCAGTCCCAGACCCAGATCCGCACCCACACCCACCCTTGCAATAACGGTTACGATAGCCCTGTACTTTTCTTTACGACAGCCCTGTATTGTCACTCGTACTTTAAGCTAAGTGCATTACGAAAGCCCTGAATGAGGAGTTACGATAACCCTGAAAAATTCTTTACGAAAGGTCTGTAATTGATGGCATTATTTTCTAAAATAGCACATATCAAACCACTAGTTACGATCACCCTGTAAAATTCATTACGAAACCCATGAAATTTTGCTACGAAAGGTCTGATTCTGTCGTTACGAAAGCTCTGTTACGGGCTTTCGTACTGTCAATTCGTTACGAAAGCCAGAAAACAAAAATCGTGACGAGTTGAAATGCTCCCAACGTAAATAGGACAACTTTCTTTCAGTTTAAAAAAATGCGTAAATATTAATCAATAATATCAACACGTTTCATTTGCCAACCCATTTTGCTTAAGACTAATGGTTCAATAAAATAAAGATCATTATTTGTCTTCTAGACTCAATCGCCAAAGTGTCATTCATTCAGTCATCAACTATATCAGTTGTAAATTACCACCATATTTCACAATCATTATAGTGACTAGACTTCAACAGTGGTCACTATTTACTTGAATAAGTTTTATTAAAATCTCAAGAATCGGAACCATCAAATGAAAAGTTGTTCTATATTCTAAAAATTGCAAGTGTGGATCTGAATGAGTTTGGGTTTATGTGAAGCAAAGATTCATACTCACCCTTCATATAATTTGATCGAAAAATATCCAATGTCATTCTAGTCTCAAAAATATATGCAAGGCATACTTGAACAATTTATGCCAATACATTCGACATCAGCCTCAAATGAAAGACTTTGTAGCATATTTGAATATACTTTAGATATTCAGCAAACAAATTGGTTATCATCGTGCTTATGTCAAATCCATCTGTCATCTAACTATCTTTTGGTTGTTTTTTATTGTATTTTCAGCTTTATACGATGAGTACATGTTATATTGATGACATTTTAGATAAAATCCTATTCGTTTGGTCAGTTTACTTATGTAAGTGGGAAAAACGTAACGAATAATATGCTCATTATCATTTTTTTTCTTGGAAGATGATATACTGTTCTTTCTCTGTGGACATGAAAAGATAACTTTCATAGTATTTCTTTCTTTGTTATGCTCCCCATTAATTCCATATGTAATGATATAATGTTCTCGCGTTCAATTTTTTCTACTTGTATAAGTGGTTTTCTAAAATGAAATATATAGTTTTTTCAGCGATGAGTCACAAGAGATGTAAACTACTATAATAAAAATTTATGTCAAGATTGTTCTGTCATATCAAATTATAATTTGACGCTAATTCCAACTTCATTACAACGATCATAGCATGTTCGCGTCTTTCTTAAAAATTTCCAATTAATAATGTTGACTGTAGCCTCTATTTTGTGATAACCGCCATCTTCTTTAACCCTATAACGTTATGGGCCTTGATCAACGCATTCTTCCCTGGTTTTCAAAAAAAGACACTAAATATATCTCTGGCATCAAAATTATTTTATACTTTAATGCTAGAGAGATCACTTTCTACAGAAATATGTCGTTGAAAAACCTTCAAACATATATTATTAAAAACAACTTCTTCATGTAAGCTATGATGCTTGATTTATTGCTTTTGCTTTCTTTGTTTCAGATTGAAAGTAAATATTTCATAATGAACTTCATCCGAAATCTTGGAAAAAAACTACTTCATTTTGATATTCATCGGTTAAATCTATTTATCAGTAAATTTAGTGAATTTCTGTAGTACAAATTTAATATTTAAAACGATTCTAGACCTAGATTTACACAAACTTAAGTGTCAAATACATTAACACGAAAAACAATATCATACCAGTCTGCATACGTCTAGTGAAATCGAAAATTTTATTTGTTGAGAAACATTATAATGCAATAAATTTGAAGAAAAATATTGGCAAAATAGTTTTCCGTTATTGCTTTTCTGTATGGCTTTTACCTAATTTCTTAGACGCAGTGCATGTCTTTGCTGAACACATGGACCAGTGTTCTAGATAGATTTAAAATCTATTCAATATTAAAACACATTTGTACGTATATAATAAATGAATCATAAGAGATTTTGTGATGTGTTGATCTTTTATTATTCTATTTTTTGTTTCTTTTATTATTCATTCAAAATTAAACTTTTCAATAAATACATGACTAAATTTTACTGCGGATGTTTCTACATATTCATCTTCTGTATCAGTTGAGTCAATCGTTGTCATATGACTAATCCTCTTATCAGAGATTGAACACTGTTGTTGTACTTTGCTTGAATTTGTACTAATCCAAGGATTACAACACGGACTAGGCGAATTGCGTGGTGTATTCGGTATTGTTCGATCACTACTTTGTTCATCTTCATAATTCCACAATGGTTGACCATATGTTAATTGGACTTTGTTAAATTTTTCATAATCAAAACCTTCAAGTGTTGAATCACAAGATGAAAATTCATAACCCCATAAAATTTCCTTAGGTAAATAAGATGTACGAAAATGACATGAAAATCCAGTATAATCAAAAACACCTTCAATAATTGAAATTATTTCAAAATGTTCTTTTTCTAATGTAGATCTTTGAATACCATATAGTGGACTCTGACTATCAATAATATGTTCAACAACAGTGGGCCGAGGAAAAAAAAGTCGACCATTACGAAGATGTGTTAATTCCATATCATAAATTTGATGAGGAATTATTTCACCTTCAAGTGTTCGTCGTTGACGAATCATTAATAAACGAACACTAGCAGATATTAATTGTGAAAGTGATAAATTTCCTATAGTAATAATAAAATCATTTATTTAAATTTATAGCATGATTTTAATATACCTATTCGAAATGTGAACGTCAGTTGGTTATCTCTTGGAAGAATAAGTGCTTTATCACTGAAGACAACGAATTGAGATTTTTCTAAAATATTAAAAACTTAATTCAATTGCACATAAAAATGAACATTTGAAATTGTTCAAAGAAAAAAAAAATTATTTTATTTCAAAAACTCGTTATTTCATATTAAGAAAACTTAAGTTTCGAAGAAAAATTATTTTCAATTTGTAAATAAAACGGGCTTTTCATCATGACAATAACCCTATGTTCTTTAATTCACAGAAACTTATTGCAATTTAATTTTGTTCACATGAAAACCACATAGCTCATGTATACGGTTTGAGCCGATAAAACTCATGTTTGATTTTTCTATAAAACAAAGATTCTGAAAGCAAACTTCATATTGTAGTTAAACTAACTTTCACTTATATTTTCTGAAGCTTTTCTGTTTTTTTTCTAATCTACACATTTCCTTCTTGTAGATTAATTTTCAACTCAAGAGTTTTCTACCACTTGAAAATATTTCTTCATCAAATTTGTTATGTTTTATTAGCATTACACTACCTTCTCTTGCTCCTTTGTAATAAATATTTTGTGTTTATATAAATAATCCATGTTTAAGAAAAGTTTTTAACTGTATAGATAACATAAGACTAAGAAGGGAACCTCTTCAGCTGCCTTCTCCTGATGTCAATGAGTTTTTGTCTATAGATATTACATAGTGTTTTCATAAGAATTCTAAAAGGAGTTTGATTCCTACTGAGATTCGATTAGATTATCGAATTTTGGTTCGAAACATTGTGTCTACAGAGAAGTCGACTAGACTAGTTTTCGTAAATAAGAATTCAGATATTTGGAACAAAGTTTCTTCAAGTATATAAGACTGTCATGATATAGAATCTTTTTTATGGATAGTGTATTTACGAGATACATTTTTTAAAAGCTTCATATCTCAAAACGACGTAATGTTTCAGATCGAAATTCGGAAATACGACTTTTCGGAGAACAAGAGGCTTCAAGAAATCAGGTATCATAAAAGACGCCATAGGTTAGTCGAATCTTAATAAGAACCAAAATCCTTATAAGATTTTTATTACAATACTATGTAGTATGTATAAAAAGGTTCTGTCTTAGGTAGTCGCGTGTTCACATTCTTGTGAACCTAGACTTGTACTCTGACCTAGCAAATATAAACCAAAAAGTCATGATTCGAACTTGAACTAGTAACTCTTGACATAAAACACTAACATATGTTGAAAAACTTATGCAATTATATTTACAATTGGTCATGAAGCTATCTACGAAAATCGAACAAGCTACAGACTATTTATTAGCTTTTAATGACATATAGAAAAGAAAATTTAGTCAAGAGAAAAAAAAAAAATTTCACCTGTTGGTCTGGATAGTTTACTAAAAACAATTTGTGTTACAATAACTTGTAATAAATATCCCAATGATGATTGAAGTGTCAGTACAAGAATTCCTCCCATACATTCTGTTGTTATATATCGTGAACCATAGCCAATTGTATGTTGAGTTTCAATAGAAAAAAGAAGTGCACTTAAAAAATTGTGTACATCTTTAACACATGTTTCTTTTTCAATCGATGATGTTCCATAAGTATAATTCGTTAAATTTCCTAATAAAGCCTCTTCTTCTTCTGTTAACACAAAATCTCCATGTTCAATTGATATAAGAAAATAAAGAAATGCAAATATAAACCAACTTGATATAAAACCAAATAAAACAAATGATAATACTAACCACCATTCAGCTTGCATGATATATAAAATCATATTTGAATGCATATTTTTTATACGTCCAAAAGATAAATAATTAACATTAATATGACCATCTTTATTAACGAAACGAAATTCATCAGTTGATGACCAATCATTTATATCATTATTTACATTAACAGCTTGATATTGTCCTCTATTATCATTATTTATATTCATTATTTATTATTAGATAGAAGAAGTTTTTTTTCTTCTTATAATATGTACTAATAACGTGGTGAAAGATGGAAATCGAGAGACGACTAAAAAAAACCAAAAAAAGTAAAAACAACTGACTTCACTATCTTTCAATATTCTATACATGCCTTCATCCGTCACAGTCAGCTTCACATATATACTTCACTTACCTATTGATAAACACGTGTGCAATTTTTTTCTTCTGTCCTATACACTATCATTAGTAAGGTGCCTGATGATATTTTTATAATTATGCGACGTTTTCAATACCTGAGTGATCATTTATTTTTTCATCTGTATTCGATACATATGCACTTGTAGATATATAGTAATATATCATCAACACTCAGCTGTATCTTGCATTTTTTTTTAAATAAACAAAAATTACATACAATGTTATTTCAATACTAATGAATATCATCAACAAAGTAACAATTATTCATATTTATTCATTAGATGTTAACTTGAGTAATAGTTTTTGTTAGCTTATATGTTCATATTTCGGATGATAAGAAAGCATTAATCGTAGTATTAGAATATCATCATTTCTTTTAATTATTCAAAGGAATAATACAAAATAGTTGCTTATATTATTTATATGTTAGTTTAAGACTAATCGTATAAAAAGTATTAAGTTGAAGAAAAGTCTATCAGTAGCATAACAGAAGTTAGAATGCTTGTTATTATTTGGTCCATTCTGATAAATAATATACAACAACCAAAAAATATTGAATTGTCGAAACTACTAACTAAAGTAATACATTTTTTTCTCTAAGAATAATATTGGGTACATTGTCATACCTGAGCATTGAGTGATGAATTATCAATCAATGTAGAAAGTAGAGTCCTGTGTAGTGCTTTTGCATGTTAATTGAGAGAAAGATACATTACATAAATTATTTATTTTCTGATATACTGTGAAATTGAAAATTATTGATATATTCGAAGAAAATAATGAAACTATTACATGTCCGCTAGAATCTAATAGTCAAACGAAAGAATACAGCAATAGGTGTTGTCTACTTATATTAAATTTCAACTTGGCTAAAACTTTTTCATACAGGTCTTATAAAGTTGGATGTAAATTTTTCGATGTGAGTAGTTTTGCATTTGAAAAATATCGGTGTTTTTCAATATCATAACTGCTTTTAATCAACAATACACAATATTTTGTGAAAATACATGGCTTTCAGATGCTGTCATCATCGAAGACATGACAATGCACTATCGAAACCTGTATTTATTCAGCAATTAATTAACTATGGATCAAGTTGAAATTTTGGTACAAGGAAGCTATATTAGCTGCTATACAGTCGTTGTAAATCAAAGTGTAAATGTTGAGTGCATTGAAGGTATGACAATTACATTATTTTCATCGGTGTATATGAACAATTTTGAGTGTCACTCAATATTACTGACAATACAATATCGCATGACGATCACATTTAAATGCAAATGCAATTAACCTGTCCGTAGTTGAAGTGTGTCAAAAAAAATAGATAAATATGAGACATAACTATAGTTAAATACACTTAACAGTTCTAATGACATTTCATAGTACTTTTGTGTGTAGATTTAATTTGTGTTATTTATGTAAATAATAAATTATTTGGTAGAAGTTAGAAAGTAGAGTATAAGGCGTGTTCTGATATGTGAATCTAGAAAATTCGAAACAATTTCACACGCATTTTTTAAGAATTATAATCAATGAGACAAACTATGACCTTAAATAATAATTTGAAGCACTTTCATAGATTATTCTAATATTTGACGTCGATGAGATACAAACAAGTACAAAATGCGTAAAATTATTTTTCTAATGAGTAAATATTGTGATTTCAAAAATATTAGTAAGATATTTTGTTTTGAATTAAAGTCCGTTAGGAAAATAAAGTTTATCAGCCTTAAATAGAAAAGATAATCATAAGTTTCTAAACAATTTTACATCCTATCGATATAAAAGATTCTCAATCATACGCAACTTTAAACTAGACTTAAGTAATCAAAATCATGAGTATAATTATTAATTAGGCTGAAGGACATTCATTTTATTTATTATATGAAAACTTTCAAATAACTCAATACTTACTAAGACACTTAAAATATGTTCCTTTCAGTATTAACTCTTGATAACTATTATTATACAGTTTAAAAGGAGTGTTGAAGCAAAAGAATATAAAGTAACACTCCTCCCCTACTCTAAACTATAGCAGGTACCTTAGCAACACATCCTCCGCTGCGTAACAGACGTCGTTGATATACGATCATAGACCGTATATCAATAACGTCTTGTTATAATATGTGTACTACTGTCATATTGAATTTCGAAAGTATTAAGTAAAAGGGGATGATGAAAAATGTGTCCTAAAATAATCTTCCTATGATTAACAACGGCACCCATATCCTGTTTCATATTTTAATCCCACAGAGATTGCACTAACAGATTTCTCTCTTGACTTCATTTTTGATTATTGCTGCAATATGTTCAATTACAGTGAGGCTATGAAAATTCCAAAGTCTGATATTGTTGTCCAGAAATAAATATGGTTGAGTTATATGAAAATATTTTATGTTCATATCTTTTTTGTCCTTGTATATTGTAAAGAAAACTAATGTTCTTCATAGTGATAATGGCTTACATTCACGATATTTTCAGTTAGATCTACTTTAATTATTTAATACTAACAAAATCTATTTTCTCAACGTGTTTTTATTCGATATAAATATAGTTATTAATGTTATTTGAAATTATAATGTTATCTCTCCTTGTAAAAACATTTTTTTACACATTCTATATATCATAGATAATATACTCAAATAGTTATCTCACCTTCTTTCTGTAATCTCATCGTAAATCAAAGATTATTTAATCTATCAATTGTTTAGCAACATTAATTCTTGTCATCTTCCTATCACTGAAATTTTCTTTTTTCTTTGATCGAATGTTTCGTAAAAATGTGAAGTTAAAATATAAAAATTTAATTTTATCCTAAACATACTGCCATCTATGATAATATCAAATCTTTGGAGTAAATATTTCAACCAATAGATAAGAAATAAATAAAAACTTTCGAACGAATAGATTCACTATTTCTTGTCTTCATTCAATTAAAGACATTCACTTGAATCCTCCAATGAAAATATTGAATCAATCTAAATGAGGGTAGATAAAGATACAATAACTTTATAATGGTGTTAATACTTAATCTCTAACATAAGGAAATAAACAAATCTATACATATATTAATCATATGATTTAATGTCACCAACAAATTTAAATACATTCATCTCACGTTTACGATCCTATATAACATCATCAATCAATACTAATCAATTTAATGATAATAGAGAAGAAATTTCTCTTCGAAGAAAATATGAACGAAATTATGCATCAGCTATATGTGGTATGTTTGCTATAGCAACATTAGTTGTAAGTCTATTTGATTATCGTTGGTTTTGGTTAAATGGTGGAATATGTAATTTAAAATATATTGGTTTAAATATGTTTTTTTCTATGGGAAAATTATTTGTTATACAAACTCCTGTTCCATGGGATACTTCAGCACCAATAAATGATATATACGAATTTAAACCAAATAATTATATGGGTATGTTTTATTCATTAAGAGATAAAACGAGAAAAAAAATGGAGATGGTTTGATCTTTTTTTTTTTTATTTCTTCTATATAGCATTAATTGGTTGTATTGATAGACGTTCATTAATAACACTTCGTTTAATGATAACATTTATTTGTTTAGCAATAATATCATCAACAATTGGATTTTTATTAGATGCATTAGGACCAATGAAATATTCATTAAAATTTATGAGACGTCATGCTTTTTGGTATATTTTATCAGGTAAAATAGAATTTAATTGATCATTCTATATTTTCATTTTCTTGTTGTTCTTTTTTTTTTTTTTTCGTATCTTAGTTTTTCTTTGTGTAATAGTAATTGGTCTTTGTTTTTATGTATCAGAATTAATTTATGATATACAAGATAAAACTCGTTTAAAATTTGGTAAAAAAATTGAAGTACAATTCGATATAGCATATTATCTTCTTGTTATTTCGAATGTTCTTCTATTATTGGCGATTACTTTTGCACTTTTTAAAAAATATCCAACACATGATGAAGAAGATGTTGAAAGGTGAATTAATTTCTTTTTTTGCAATTTTTTTTTGCGAAGTGGAAATCGTAGTGAGATCAGTCTTCAAGTTTTTGAGCTATAGTTTGTAATACGGAGTAGGTTATAACTGAAGTCCGTCGGGTTCAAAATTTTCGAATCCGATCGACTCTCTAGTTAGATGTAACGGAACACAAAAGTTTTTCGATTTCTTCTTTATATATGTTTAGTTAAGTATCATATTTACAGCGCATAAACTAGGCGATAGGAAATTTTTAATAGAAACAAAATACAGAGCTTCAGTTTTCACCTTTAGACAGAGGAGACGTAGATGCATCGGACTGCTTACTACAATTTTTTCGACCTTATTTTTTTTTAAAATTTTTCAATTGATCTTTTCGAAAAGTAGCATACTTTGTAAGATGACACTAGTGGATTTATGAATGATTAGATATACGTCCAAATCACGAATGAATGATCTACAAAGAAGCAATGGCTTTAAATAGTCACATTTTTACCTTTCTCTTATATTAAAAGGAATCATATTTCCAAAATTGTGTTTCTGAATTCAATGAAGAATAAAACTGCAGAAAACATCTCAGAAGAATCTATAATAGCTGATTAGATGTAATTTTATTCACCTTTTTTCAACGGTGAAAACCGCAGCGCACTATATTTTATCAAAGTTTATTCAAAAAATATCCGCATGTATAAAGTAGAAAATAAAAAACCAAATGTGTTCATTCACTATTGTACTACGCTGTATATGCTGAAGTCTGCTGTCTTTTTTTTTCGGTTTTATGTTAAAGAAATTTAAAATTTAGATTAATTGATAATTGGTCAAGACGTGAACAACCATTATTTATTGAACGATCATTACCAGCTGTTATATCAACTATTCCTAATAATAATGAACCACCACCAGATTATTATTCTGATGAAGATTTTCTTGTTTTGTAAATAAATATTCTTATTTTATTTCTGTTTTGTTTTGTTTAAACAGTGATTGTATTTACATATGAATTGTAATTGTATAAGAAAATTTCAGATAATGAAAATATTCTATCAAAGATATTTCAAGTAATTTTTGATTGCATGTGTCACTACTCATCATGGTTCTTTCTGAAAAACAAAAACATGAACTGTAAGATTGATTGCATAGATAGTTTTGTTCTTTTTTTTTGTTGTTGTTGTTGTTGTTCATTAAATATGCATATTAATATTTAGTAATCAAGCTATTGCTGATTATCTAGTATCAAATGGTTATACCGTATCATGTAAAGAATTTTGTAGAGAAGCAAATATTGTATGTAAAGAAAATTTATTTTTCAAATTTTTGTTTGTTCAATTAGATTTAAATATTTTAGTCCATAAATGAAAATTCTGAAAAAAAAGATCAATTAGAAAAAAAATGGACCTCAGTCATACGATTACAGAAAAAAGTAAGAAATAAAAAACATATTCATATTGTATCAAGATTAATAATCTTAAAATTCTTATGGATAAATTATGGTAAATTTTTTTCTTATCGTTGTAATTTTTGAAAAATTGATGGTAAAGAATATTTGAGAGTTGTTTATGAGGAGGAAGAATGTAGACTGACAAACTAGAAGAACAGAATATAATAATCAGAGTAATAGCGTGATGAAATGATAACAGAACGGAGCAAAAAAAAAACATCTTTTGCTTATTGAGCAAATGTAGAAACAACTAGACTGAAAAGAGTATTCTCTCTCTCTCTCTCTCTGAGAACTGAAGAGGATAATTTCTGATCTAACACTAAAATTCGTTCCACAGTTTCGTTCTATGAAAAAGTAGACATGAGAAATATCGATTTGATTTCGAAGTTAGATCATCTAATCAAATATTCTACTCTAGTTTTTTTATCTAAAGAAAATCTCAATCATATCGAGACCAAAACAAGAAAACAACATCTAATCTCAATACCTTGCATTATCTCTTTATCATAACGATAAAGTATCCCAAAGACGATTTATTTTTTTTTGGTCGATATAATCTTCACACGATTTCAATATGTGACTTATATTTTAAAGGTTATGGACCTCGAGTTAAAACTACAAGAAGCTCTTCAAGAAGTAACAACAGGTGGCCCAACAAGAGAGAAACGCTCACCCGGCGAATGGATACCTCGACCTCCTGAAAAATTTGAATTAAAAGGTCATCGTGATACGGTGACACGTGTTGTCTTTCATCCAACTTTCGATCTTATTGCATCAGCTAGTGAAGATGCCACAATCAAAGTAAAAAGAAAAAACTTAACTGAAACAAGAAATTTATATTTTATATATAGATTTGGGATTATGACTCAGGTGAACATGAACGAACACTAAAAGGCCATACAGCACCGGTGCAAGATATAGCTTTTGATCATACAGGCAAATGGCTAGGTAAATTAATTTCATTGATTAGCATGATTTTTTATTTTTTATTGTTATTGTTTAGTATCATGTTCGGCTGATATGAGTGTTCGATTATGGGATTTCCAAACATACCACTGCGTTAAAACAATGCATGGTAAAAGAAAAATACAAAAAAAAAACGTATTGTTTTATATTTTATATTCTTAGGTCATGATCATAATGTATCTTCAGTAACATTTACACCTAGTGGTGATCACATAATATCCGGTAGTCGTGATAAAACAATTAAAATTTGGGAAGTATCAACGGCGTAAGTTTTCTTATCAACAAAAAAAAACTAAAAAAAACAATAAACAAATACTATATAGATTTTGTATTAAAACTCTTATTGGTCATCGAGAATGGGTACGTATGGTACGTGTTTATCAAGATGGAACACTCATTGCAAGTTCATCAGTCGATCATGTATATTATTTTATTTTATTTTTTGTTTTTTATATTAAATGTCATATAATTTAATAGAATATAAGAATATGGTCGTTACCAAGTGGTGAATGTAAAGGTGAATTACGTGGTCATGACAATGTTGTTGAATGTATTGCTTGGGCGCCTGATTCCGCTGGATCAAATATATCAGAACCTATTCCTAATGGTGGCATTGAGGTATTCGATTTTTTAGATATTGCTTAGCGTAAACTCAATAGTAATGACGGAAGTATATTAATTTCTTATAATTAAAAACTTAAAGAAATTTTCTTTTGTTGACATGAACTGACAGTTAAAACAATGGTCTACATATTTGTGATATTTTGATCATTTTTTAGCTAATATCATAATGATAAAAATTTCAATAAGACTAGTTGTTTATAGCATGTGGCAATAGTATTATATTGGATTTTATCTTCAATGTGTATCCTTCTCTTAATGTTCATTGCAGCAGCTTCTGGAATTTTCTTTTGAAATTATTAGAACTTTTCTATAAACTCTGTTACATACGTTATCATAGAATGAAAAAAAAAAAAACTAAACTGAAGGCAAATATCTAGGTGAGTGTGAGAAGGACACTTAAGGTAGAGTATCAGTTGCAAATGAAAGTTGACTCTTCAGAAATATGGCTCTATTTGAATATAGGTAAAATGTATTGTATGATATCATTAGAATAACTTCAGGTAAATTAGATAGTTTTTGAAAAAGTGGTTGTGACAGTGAAGCAAAAAAGAAATACAAAAATAAGTTTATCAAGTATTTGTTCATCAAATATTCCAAATAATCAGTCTGACTATTTATTCTCGATTGCATTCGTTGAATGCATTAATCAAACACTTTTTTTATATAGTGTTCTATTTAAAGAATTCTTGAGTTTAGTTACAGCATTATGTAACGATTCGGACTCGTTTTGGTAGCTTATATTTTCTTTGATTAAGTCGTATAACCACAAATCACATGATACTAGGTATACATGAAAAAGTTTTACAAGAACAATTAAAAACATGCTTGACCACATTGCGTTCTTTTTGTTAAAGGACAAACGCATTATTAACGACAAAGAACTGCCTTTATTAAACGTTTTCCTAATTGATAAACATCGGTTTTTCAAGAATATATTCAAATATATCTTTTGATGATCACATTCTAAGACTGTTAAAAGGCACTTTTCGTACAAGAAATCGGAAAAAAATTCTTTAAAGAAACTTAATTAACCATTCCTTTTTTTTATAAAACTTTTTGAATGAATATAGAGAATTATATAAAAGTACGAACTTAATGAATTTTGTACTCGATTATGTGTAGATAGTAAAACATTAGAACAAAGAGAACTTTAAGAAAAAAGATCCACATTGAAGACAATATGTAATCTAATCTCATGTTGTACGTTTATTTGTACTACCATCAGTTTACCATGATACTTACATGAACCGGTAGTAATGCTTACGACTTTTATTTTCAGTATAAACGACTGCAACGAGTGTTGTCTGTCAAGATTCAAATTAATTCAAAAGAAGACAGTTTCAGAACAGATTTTACTACAAAAAAAACTAACTCATACCTATCGTCGATTAAAACACATCAACATTAATCGAAAAAGATTCAATTCCGTCAGTTCAAACAGACTTAAATTTCTTTAAGCTTTTATTTTTAATAATGAATCAAAAAATATCTTCGTTATTATTCCTGTGTATGTCCTAAATATTTTATAAATTAATTTTATTTAATAGACACCAATACGTTCTGGTCCTTACCTTGTATCCGGTGCACGTGATAAGACAATTCGAATGTGGGACGTTACTAATGGACTATGTTTATTTATATTGGTAAATAATAATATTGATTATTATCATTTTTTCTAGTCATTTTTAAAAATTATATTAGACTGGTCATGATAATTGGGTTCGTGGTCTTCTCTTCCATCCAGGTGGAAAATATATATTGAGCTGTTCTGATGATAAAACTTTACGTGTATGGGATATAAAAAATAAACGAAATACAAAAACTATCGATGCTCACACTCATTTTTGTACTTCACTTGGTAAGTATAAAATCCATTGTCTGGTTATTTTGTTATCGAATGTTAATTCTTTTTTTTTTCATTTTAGATATGCATCGAACTAAACCATATGTGATTACCGGCAGTGTGGACACATCAGTTAAAGTATGGGAATGTCGTTAGTTTTTACTATTTATTTGTATATGCTACTCTTGCAATAGCTCTTTTTTCGTTTCTCTGTAGTCATTTATAAAAAAAATGTGTGAGCGAACAAAAAATAACTCTATTTTTGACATATGACCGATAAAAAATGACTACTTTTTCCGTGCTGCTTGTGTATGTCTATTGGTTTTATTTGTGTGTGTGCACTGTTTGTTTAGGCTCGTGTTCTTTTTTTCTGTGTGCGTGTGTATTGATTGGTTATCTTTATTTGTTTTTTTTTTGGCTATATTCACTACTTTTCGCTCAAATACAGTACAGAACTTCGAAAAAAAAATAAGAACAGATATAAAAAACATTGCACCAAAACGAGATTAAATTGAGCAAAAAAATGAAATGAGAAAAAAAGAGAACTTAGTTTAATTCTTTATGTAATAACCAAATACATGTTTGACCAACACCTGTCATGGTAACAACATGAAAACCAATTTGTTCAAGTTTGTCAAGAACAACACGTGCACAATCATCTGTACGATATTCTGAACTAAAACAGAAAACGTATAAAACGTTTCTCTAGGCAATTTCAAACAACGTTGAATTTAAAGTTATAAAAACCTTTAGTTTATGTTATCTTGTAGAAAACTATTTTCGTTTTTCTCTTTTTTTTTGCAAGTTCATAATCACTCATTTGATTCAATACAAAAAGAAATCGAAGATATCGAATCAAAACTAAGGTTAAATCAGTCAATGTTTTACTGATTATTGTTTTGCAAAATGAAAGAATTATAAGCCAAAAACTGCATTTTGCTTTTAAATAGATTTCATAATTATTTTTTTCAAACTATGCATGTAATTTGAACCGAACACAAACTGCCGGTAGACTTTGATATAATATGTTCATGTCACATGTTTGTCCGTATTACCAATAGTACAGCACATATTATACCGAATGGTCTACCAAAAAGTTTCAATGTCAACCGACGTTAGTTTGTTACTTAACCCGTTAGATATTCTCTGACTGCTATTCCACCCTAGTATATCGATAGTTATTCTCCGACCGGCATTCTATAGCCAGCATTTTTTCGTTACTTAAAATGTTTTCAATAAGTCTTGATCGCTTTGAATTAATATTTTTTTTTCTTGGACATTTTTTCAGTAGAGTAGGCTGATATTAATAGCATATACACTAAACATTCAGAACTATGTACTAGAAGTTGAGTTTCCTACTTCGGATAACCAGAGAGATGTAAGTGACATAAAACTCATAAGAATTTTTTCAATAACCTTTTCTAAACAGAGCACCAGTGGAAAATTGTTACTATTCAATCAATCTCTCATAAGGAGCAACTATTAGTTTTTCAATGCTCTGTCGATGTTTTTTTCTTGTTATGTTTAAACAATTTCGATTCATAACTCAAGTTTAAACCACTACTTTCCTCTTAATATTCATAACAAAACGACAGAAAAACCTTCATAGTTCAAAAGATTGTTAGGAATTTTATGTTATTTATATCTCTGCAATTATCAGTGATAGAAATTTTAAATTTTAGCATAGAATAAACATATCGAGATTTACATTTCTACTTTGGACAGTACTCCTAAAATTGAGTTCTATCTTTCGGAAAATGTTTCTTTAATCAATATTTAAAATTAAATGTACCATGCAAAAGAATGACAACAATCATAATCTCAAATTCAAATTAATATCATACTTACTAAGTGTTACATTTTTCATGAAAAAGTTTTGCTCCTAAATAAGCCATAACCTCTGGATCTGTTCGTTCATCACCCACAATAGTTGGACCTGGTTCGAGACGAATTTTTGTACTTATAAGTAAATGAGGCATATCTAAAAAATAAAGATAAAAACACAAAATTTATCTAAACATGTATCAATATTGAATTAATCAAAATAAAGGTTTTTCTTTTTTTAATAATTCAACAAGTTTTTCAAAAGTTGGTCTATCTTTTGGATCTACAGCCCAACAGGTTGTCATGATTGTGTAAATTTTTTGTGGACATTTCTCTGGTTGTTTCAGACGTTCACCTAAATCAATGTATAGAAAGAAAGAAGAACAATAATTTCTTTTACCATTTTTAACTGCATCAATAACGAAATGATTAAGTGCTATATTTGAATAAGGTGTATCTGCTTTAGAAAAAACTTCCCAAACAGTTACACCATATGACCAAACATCTGATTTACTTGTATATGGAGCTATAGAAAAAAAAATATTATTAATTAATTTTGTTAAGAAAAAAAAATACATTAACAAAATAAACAAACCATTAGAAAAGACTTCAACAGCCCACCAACGTATTGGAATTTCTTTAATCTGACAAAAATATTCTTCATCTGATTGTAAACATCTTGATAGACCAAAATCAGCTACTTTGATTCGATTCTTTTTATCAACTAAACAATTACGAGCAGCTAAATCTCTAAAATACAAACAGAAAACAAAAAGATTTATAAGCAACTTCTTGTTCTTAAACAACATACCGATGTATAACATTACGTCTTTCTAAATATTCCATTCCTTTAGCAATATCATAACACATTTGAATTAATTGGGGAACACGTACTTCATTAGTTTTTAAATAATTATTCAAACTTCCCTCTGAATTTCGAAAATTACTATTTTGTTTTTAATATACAAAGAAAACAAATTTAATTTTACATACGCTCAATAAGTTCCATAATAATCATAAGTGGATCCCGTATTGCAGCAATACCAAGAAATTTAACAATATTTTTATGTTTATATTGTTGAAGTAAAAGAGCTTCATTTATAAAATTTTTTCGAGCTTGAGGATTTTGAGCTGCTGATGATTCATGAAGAATTTTGACAGCTACAGGTTTACCACGAAATTCACCACGAGCAACTTGACCGAAATGACCCTATTAATAAACATATGGATACAAATGAAATATAGTTTTGATCATTTTACTCGAAAGTCTATGACTAATCAAGTCAAAAATATAAACAAGTATGTCTGATAATAATGTGTTTTAATAGTATTTCAATAATGATAAAGAAATACCAATGAGTCAAGTCTAGATAGCGAATTATTTTAGGATGAAGCAAAACAGAACGCTTTTCGATTACATCATATAAAATATTCAATTTATTGTAGTTTTGCAGTCGGAATATAGTACTTTATTAGAATCTTTTTCAGAGTCCGGTAGATCATTTCACAAATGAATCTCACTAAATGAGACATTGCTTTTGAGATGAATCTCAATTAATTGAATAATACCGTTTTTTAGACTAAATACAGTTCTTCTATCTTACATGATCTTCAAAATTAATTTTTGAGTTCAAAAATTGAACAAAATAAGTTCTCAACAGAAACAGAATTTTCAATATATTACTATGTGAGGATAGAAGATAATAGAAAATCTCAGATTTTTACAACGGATTAGACACGTTAAGAAATTTATTTATGCAAAGTTAGAACTCAAAAGTGAATTCTGAACATAATTTGAGGAAGTGACACTGCATTTTGTTGAAAAAAAATCAATAAAAGTGGTCAGCATTCAACAAGACTTATAAGAATGAATTCTTTTGGTTCTCTAAAATTTCAAGGCAGTCTAAGTAATGAGGCAATACTCATATCAAAAGCATTGTTCCACTTATCAAAGTTTCTTCAGTAATACTTTGGCGATTTTTTTATATTTTATGATAATACTCTACTAATAGATTCATTGAGTATATGACTGTATAGAAAACTTATCGAAACATTATTCATCGTCTACTCAATAAAAAATTTATATAAGGGCTCTTTAATGATTATTTGCGACAAGGTCGAAAAATATGAGAATAAATTTACTGTATTATGTTCTCAAACATTTAGAATGTAATTCAATTAAGTATAATGGAGCAAAATAATGTTTTTAAAAAACATTTCGGTCATACATTTGTTCTCTGTTAAAAACATATGCAACATACTTACTTTTCCTAATATGTCTAATATACGAACTTCATCATTATTAATCACATAATCTGGCCTTGATATAGGTCGAATTAATCGTGTACCATCATCTCGTAATTCAATTTTTTGTCTTTTATAAAATGAAATTAATTCCGGAACAGATGATTTCAAATATACGTCTGGTTGTAATGAATACATCTAATAAAAATAATAAAAATTAAAAGAAAAACGAATTTATAAAGTTTTAATTCCTTATCGTACTTGATTTCGTTCATGTATTAAAAAATGTCCATCTTTTAATCTACTTGGATTATCTGGATCCATCCATAAAATTGATAAAACAATTTTTCCTTGTTCGTTTATACGAACTAAATAATCTCCTTTTTGTATTAATTGACTAATACTTTGATTACGTGGTATAATACCATGAAAATACGGTTGATCTTCAAGTCGATCGGTTAACTAAATAATTAATATTAAACAAAGTTTTAGAAGAGATAGATAATCATTTAGATTATTTTACATCTTCATCTGAATCTCCATTAGATTCATCATCTGATCTATATCCAACACTTTTCATAATTGATTTTAATTCATCACGTAATTGTTCTTCCCATCCTTTTCTCATTCGTATATAATCTATCGATCGTTTTTGTTCAAATAAATGTTTTCGTTCATCATATAAACTAGAAAGAAATCATTTTATTAGAATGACATAAAAAAATTTCATTTAACTAGCTTTTGTTTTTCTCGAGCAAAATTAATGATTTTTGGTATTGGTTCATTTATACTCATAGTTAATGTTTGAATTCTAGAAATATTAAAAAAAGAAAAGACGAATTATTTCAAACCAAAAGAAAAATTTTTTTTGGTTTTTAAAACTTTTGTTTTAAGTCTTGTTTTGTTGAACCATCACCAATAAATTGATTGCTTTTTACTTTTGTTAAACCTGATGTTTGAAGGAGTAATTCATTAAATGTTTGGGGATTAGTTGTCATTTGAGTGATACTATAAAAATAAATTATTTAGAAAAAAAACGACTTAAAATAATTAAACAAAATACAAACTTGGAATGAATTCTACACATTTCATTATAAAAATGACGTGGTTCAAGAGACGATATCATTCTTCGTAATGCTTCTGCCGTTGTAATTGGTTCACAATGTTTATTACTTAAATAATTAACCATAGCTTCAAGTAGACTTTGCCTATTTAATTAAATTTTAATGTTTCAAAAATGAATAGATATAACTAACCATGATCTATTTAAAAGTGATTGTGATTCTTCATGATAAATAAGTAAACTTCGAACTTTTTGAACATATTCTTTATCAATAAAATTATATTCTCGAATTTTAAGAATATAATCATTATGTGCACGATATACATTGCCTCGTTTTTCAATAACAACATCTTTTAAATTTTTTATTCGAGAATCATCACTTTTACGAGCATCTAAATAAATATATTTAAGGTTAATTCAGAACTAATATTTAACTTCTTTCGTTTTCCAGGATTTATTTGATGGTAAACACAAATAAACTATATTACTCAGATGTTTTTTTGCATTCATTAACATGATTCAAGAAGTATTAACAAATCAAAATAGACAAATGTATATACTAAGATAATAAATAGTTTGTCATGTGGTCAAAATTAAATCTTCATGTATCAAAAAAACAATGAATAATGTTTTCAGTTATGTATAAGCTTCTTCATGAAGAATATGTCTTTCAAAGCTATTATTTATAA
This sequence comes from Rotaria sp. Silwood1, assembly GCA_905250075.1. Taxonomy (NCBI): domain Eukaryota; kingdom Metazoa; phylum Rotifera; class Eurotatoria; order Philodinida; family Philodinidae; genus Rotaria; species Rotaria sp. Silwood1. Next base: position 94,398 of record CAJNOP010000158.1, on the reverse strand, counting down.
TCAAAAAAAAGAAGTATGTGAACATCTGTTGTTTTTGATTTATGCTTTTTTTCTTATAGCATAATTTATAGTATATCGATTTGTCCATAAACCAAACAAAAAACAACATCGTAGTCTGTCATGTTTTTGTGATAAACAGCTATTCTTATCAAGATTTTTACATGCTTATAGCGTAACAACGAAGCAGCTTTCTCTTTATGTGTTTACTCGTGTCTTTTCAAAAAAATACCATTTATTTTTCTTTGTTATTCATATTAAAAACAACTTACTATTCTGAAGTTTTGTTAGTTCATTATTTTTTGCAACATATATTTTGGCTTCATCTAAATAACGTTTTTCAGCATCAGCGACATCACGTTGAGCCTAAATAATTATAATTATAGAAAATTAAGTAAAGAAATTATGTTCATAGGAAAATTCATTCTATGCAATCTAATAAACATGCGACTTACCAAAAATAATTTTTTTTTTCTATCATTTAAATAAAACGTTTCTGTTCGAAATAGAAAAGAATTAAAAAGCTTACCTTTCGATGTTCACCATCATATCGACGTTTCTCATCATCTAAAAATTTTTTTGAATCATTTTTTTGTTCAATAAGTCCTTTAAGTAGATCATCCAGTACAGTTTTTCGAAATTGTTCTGCATTTGAACTCATTGTTGTTGCTACATGAGACCATTGCAAAAAAACTTCTCGAGATACCTTTTTTGTTTATACAAAAAAAATTCAATGATAAAATCATACATTCTTAACAATTTTCTTTCTTTTTTTTTTACCGAAGCAATCGCATTTGTATTAATTGGCCATGTAATACGATTAGCATTAGTTGTTAAATCTTGAAGATTTTTTGCATATTGTTCATCGAATGAAATTCGTTTTTCAAGAATTTTTTTAATATCTTGTAGAACTTTACATTCCTCACTTACAACATTACTTAATAGTCGACAACCTTCATCACTGGAAAAATTGTCTGATAATTGATGGATGATATTATTCAATATATAGGGTGATGATGGATGACGATGATTCATTGTTGTTCGTGAATTTGACGCATTTACAAATACTTCAGGTTTTTTTTATATAGTTTGCCTTTATGATTGTGCCTGTTCTTTTTTTTCCTTCATTTCTTATCGTTATTAAGTCAACTAGTAGTGACGGTCCGTTTTATTTTATATATATATGAGATGCCAATCGTTTACAAGCTGTTGCAGATGGCATGGCTCGACAAGAGAGTACGTGCAATTTCCTCTTCACGTGTAAATATACGAAAATACTGATATAATCGAAATGATATATGAATTTTTCTTATTATTATCTAGATTAAATCAAAGTAAAAATGCAAAAAAGAAAGTACAGGTTTTAAGTGTACAAAAATGAATAGAATAGATCTCTCAGTTTTCGTTTATACTTTAATGTCAATAATAGAAAAAAAATATATATAAACGAAGTAAATGTATATTTACATAAAATTATATTAAAGTGTTTAAAAATAGTTGAATAAGTAGTCTTTTATTTACCAAAAGCAATTGAATAGAAGAAAGAAGAAATCATGAACAAGGTATATAATCATTTTCTTATTTAGGTACGATTCAATCTATAGATATTTAGTTCGAGTATGTCACATGTCATTGACATTATAGTATTTTTACGTAAGTCTAATGTAGAAAAGAAAATGTCTTAGTTGATCATAATTAGAAGTAATATTTATGCACGAAAAGTTCATTGAAAATTTTAAAGATATTCATAATTTCACAATGAAATAAATGATTCATAATACTACAAAAAAAAAAATGATTCTTTATTTCTTCAAGTATGCTAATTTTTCTTCTTTATCTTCTATAAAAATGAATGTAAATTTAAGACGAGTTATTCATATGGATTCAATTGCAAAAAGAAAAATTTTATAAGATTTTTATTAAATTTTTATTATGAATTTCATAAAATCTAATCTATAAGAATAATTTATCAAACACGACTTTATCATAATATTCCAATGCATTACTTTAATTATAAGAAAGATGATAATTAATTGATGTTTATCATCTTTCTTTTTAATTATATTCAACAACAACAGCAACAAAAAAAAAATACATAAATATGTAAAAACAAACGAAACACAAAAAAAAAGGACTTGAATGAAACTAATCTAAAACTTCCTATTTCTTTTTAAATATTAAATCTGACACACATTAATTTAAAAAAAAAAATATATATATATTTGAATAAAATTAAAATTATGTCATTGAATTAACGATGGCTTGTTTTGGTTCAGCTGTTTTATAAAAAACATTTTTAACAAGTAAACACCGGGGACTTACATATAATGAACTTTTTTCTTTAAATGATTTAAATAATTTTATATCAGGTAAAAATCTTCTTAATGTAAATACTTTTGTATCTTCATGTAAATCTATTTCAATTTCAAATATTGTTTTTTGTTTTGGATTTATTCTTATTATAGGTAAATATTTTACTATTGTTGATTTCATATTTGATGATGATGATGATGATGGTGATAATGTTAATTTAATTTTAATTTGTGCACCCATAATACCAAATGGTTCTTCAGCTGACATAATTAAACATTGTTGAGCAATATTTCGTATATGATTACATGGAAGAAATAAATTATTACACGATAAATGTTTTATTTTACTTTCACGTAATGTTGTTAATAAATGTTTTGATATAAGTGTAATATGTTCTTCACGTAAATCAAGTTCAGGATCATATATAAATGTTGATTGTTG
>CAJNOP010000158.1:30618-91637 GCA_905250075.1 Rotaria sp. Silwood1 | reverse complement strand
TCTTCACGTAAATCAAGTTCAGGATCATATATAAATGTTGATTGTTGTAGTTCATTTTGTTTAATATCTTTTTCATTTGAATTTTTTTTAAAAAAATTCATTAAATTTATTTTAAATTTTTCTATTATATTTGAATGATTTTCTTGTATTGAACTATATGAATTATTTCTTGTATTAATATAATAATGTAATGTATTTGTTGATGAACTATATTTTTTATTTTCTAATGTATTTGTTCTTGAAAATAATGTATCTTGTGTTGGACATGATGCATTACGTGTAAATTGATTAGTTGATAATGTTAAAGATGGCATTATTAAATCTAAAAAATTTCATATACATATATAGATATATACATGTTATTTTATTTTGTATTTAATAGATAACAAAAGAGATTATAGTTGTTGATGAATATAGAAAAGTACCTGAAGAGGTTATCTCTATCTGTATAAATGTCACCGAAAAGGATGTTGAGTTGTATGATAGTGGAGTGTCGTCGTCGCCGTCTCACACTCGCTCTGAACTAGAAATGCATTGTAGGGAAGCCGTTACTCTTTTTCTCTCTTTTTTTTTTTCTATTCTCTCTCATTCTCTCTCTTTCTCTGACTGTGTATAGTGGTTATATATATTTCTCTTTTTCTCTCGTCGTCTATATTGCTGTTTAACACAGCTGATTTTCGATGAAACCAAAGAAGTACAAACCATATAAATATATCCAGCCGGTTCGTTCTTTTTCTTCTGTTCATTTTCTATGCAAAGAGAAAAACAGCTGCTTGTAATGTCTAATGATTGGTTGTATTTTGACAACTTCATCTGATGAAGAAAAAGAAAAAGAGAAGAACAAAAAGAAAAAAAAAATCTCTCATTTTTTTTCCTTCATTCTTTACTTTGCGTCTCTCGTTCAATGCTTGAGGGTGGTATATGCTGTTCACGATAATGATGTGAATTCGGCATAAAAGATTTCTCGATTGTGTGTATGTATGTTACATCGGATGAACGAAAGCCCACGGCTATCGATCACACATGTGTTGTGAAGTGTTCATCATTAAAGAAAAAAACACAACAAAATGCAAAAAAAAGCTTCTATTTTTTTTTCTCTTCTTATTCTTTTTATTCGATATTTGTTTCAATTGAGACAAAAAAAAAACTCATTATCACTCTCTCCATACAAATGACAGACGACGAGAACAATTGCAGCTGATATTAAACATATTTTTTGACATAGAACTAATTGATCTTCTCAGCTGGTTATTGTAATATAAAAATAAAACCATTAATAGACTGTCGAATCAATTTATAAACATTACTATGTGCAAATGACGACAAGCATTCTTATTGTTGTTGTTTTTTTTTTCGTCATTGATCTGATTTCTTTTTCATATCTGAAATGAATTCTTTCAGTAAGGGTATGTGCTGATATGCTATTCAATTACTCATAGTATTTCTTATCAAATTCATCATGTCTGTTTACTAATGATTTCGTTTGAAAATAGACATATATATTTGTAGGCAACAAACCGAACACCTGTCATTATTATACAGGTTAATTACTGATTGACAGAGGGAGAAGAAAAAAAAAATTGTTTTTTTCTACACGGTTAGAATAGTAGCTTTCATCAATATAGGTACGATAATAATAAAAAAGTAGAGTGTTGACAGACTTATCTTTACAGTTTTTTTTTTTTTTGCAAATATGCACGAAGAAATAATATTAATGATTTAGGTATACACATGGAAATGAGACGTTTTTTCTTTATTCTTTTCTTTGCTTGATTAATTTTCGATTGAAGAATAGTTAATCAAATATAGATCATGTTGACATGAAAGAAAAAGTATAAGGTGAATATTTTATTTGGTTTATTTTATTTTATTTTTTTTTTGGGTTGTATTGAATATATGTATGAAAGAACACATCACCTATTCAATATTATGACAACGAGAAAGAAAAAGATCCTATAAGCCCACTGTTGTTGTTGTTGTTATTATTATTATTATTAAGAGTTTTGCAATCGATTGATATTTACTAACATTCTTTTTCTATTGCATATGTTCCCATCAGTTGATCAGCAATCGTTAATCCACTCTTTCTCAACTACGATATGTATATATGTCAATAGTTCAATAATTCCATTTCTCTTCATGACGCCAGCTGTCAACTAAAAAACAAATAACTATTTGAATTCACTTGTGGATTTAATGCACCATCAATCACCTTCGAGTTCGATTCAGATATCAATGGAAATGCAATAATTTTAATACCATCTATAAATATATAAAAGTCTGTTGAGACAGACGTTTTTTTTTTTTTCTTCTAATGATTAAATCTTATCAAAAACCAAATGACGCTTACTTAAATTATATTGATATATGCAAAGAAATCGGTATACTATACAATGACCCGATCATGAGCATAAAAGAGAACGAATTAATTCATATTTGCATATTTGACACCATCATCAAACGTACACACACACACACACAGATTGGTACTCAAGAAGGGAGTGGTCCTTTTGTCGGAATATCGTCTATATACTTTTTGTCGGTCACAGTATGACACTAAAAGAAAAAAAAAACGAGAGCTCAATTAAATGACAAATATATATAAATCAAATAGTTTTTATATCGATCCAAAAAATATTAAATGAAATAGAATCTTCGTTTTGGTTCATTTCATTCTACGGATGTATTAATCAAGAATGCATGATAGTCAATCTACCGGAAGAATATATCAATGTAATTCTAGATCTATATTTTTCATTCATTTGACACATTCAGGAAATACGGTTCACATTTATAAAAAAAGAAAGAAGATCTGTTAACATGAAATATATTCATTTTCTTGTGATATGTATAATGTTCGTGCTTAAAGTTTTCTTTTTCTTTTTTTTGTGTTTTGATCTTGATTTACTCAACAAATGGAATAGTTCAAAGCATGCGAATGTATATTATAATAGTTTATATAAAGAAAAAACAAAAGCATCAAATGATATTTTGTTGATTTACTTGAAAGAAAAAAAAATTAATGTTGATTAGTTTCCTTTTTTTTCTTCTTCTTCTTTTGTTGACATCGTACGGACAAAAAAGAAAGAAAAGAAAAGACAGATGGAGTTTTATAAGAGATATCAACTCAATACTTCACATCTGCTTCATTGACAAATAAAAATTTATGTATGTGTCGAACAAATGTCATCGATTATAATCTTTCGTATTTTTTTTTTTTTTTTAATATATATATATATGATAATATCAAACGTTATATTGTAATGTTTCTTAACAGTTCAACTAAATGAATGTCAATAGATTATATGTTATCTAATTTCAATATCTTATGTAGAACAATTAGAAGGCGATTAGTGAGTGATGATAATGTATATAAATTTTGACAAACAATATCTAATATCAACTTGAATTTTAGCACTTTCAAATGCACTTTTCTTTTACGTTAATTTTGCTTTTATTTTAAGATATTCTATACAATCTTAAGATTACTTTTTAATGGATACTATAAAAAGAAGAAATATTAAAATAAGTATTCATAAATGATTCTTTGATGATAGTAATGCGTTGACAGGTCAAATGGTTTGTTCTATTTTATTCTTTGAATGATTAATTTTAGCAAATTTTTTTTCTTTTTTATTCAATCGAATATTGAAAGACATGAATTGGTTATTCAGAAAGTATTAAATCGGTATTTGCAATACATTAAATCTAAATAGTATTTATTTATCAATAATAAAGAGTTATTAAGTAAAAAAAGAAAAAAAAAAGAAACAAAACTTGGCTTTTTAGAAAATCGTCGTTCCATTATATTAATTTTCTAATAGAAAATAATGGATGATCTCGTATCAAGAGAAGAGGCTTATCTTTTTTGAAAAAAAAAATAAAAAATTACTCTTAATTAAGAATTAAAGGTGAGCATAGATTAGTGCTTTCAATAGGATAGACATGAGTCTTATATTCCTTTTCTATTCTTCAAAAAATATATATGTCAAATTGTCAGTCATATTTTAGTCGATTTAGTTTTATTTGCTTTCAAATCGAATGAATATCTTCTTAAATGATAATGTATTCACAAATAATGAAAAGAAGATGTATTTGTTGTTTGTGTAAAATTAGTTACATTTCAAAGATTGATATTTGTAAAAAAAAAAAAAAAAGAAAAAGAAAGAAAAGAATTGATTGAGCTATGTTATTTAAGTATTGAACTTTTAAAAACTAATTAGTAAATTCATTAGTTGTTCATATCAAATAATTTCTAAATTGAAATATGAATAAATCTAGTGGAATAATTTCTATCTTAAATTTATAATTATAACTGTCATTCTATAATTTTATTCGACTTTTATTTCCATGTAGAATATTGAAGGTGTCTTATTCGGTTTGATTGTATAGATTAACCTGATGGTTATAATCAACGATTACATTATTCATTATTGTGATGCTTAATTTAACTCATTTCTATGCAAATAAGATTGAAGAAATGGTGTTGATTCATCGTGCCTTATAGAACGAAATGATACTGTCATCTTGCTCTGTACTCATTTCTGTTAATAATGATATGATAATAAGAGCATCGTTTATTGTTTTAGAATCGGAAGACAAATTTTCAGTAATAACATATAAGAGAACTACTTCGAATGCCTTTCTTCCAATTTCAATATTTTTTTTTGCCTCGAGATACTATTTATATTCTAACGAAGATTCAAAGAGAATTTGAGTTCCTGTTGAGACTTGGAGATGCTATTAAATTTATAATATATCTATTTTCAAAAGATCTTTATAGAAGTGCACGAATGTTTTCTTGAAACTATTTCTATTTGAAGATCTTACATACAGTAGCTTGTATGAAAAGTTTCAGAGCTCAAAGATTTTCATATTTCTGAACTGTAAACTTTACAAAAAACAAAACACTTTTTTTTTGAAGATTGGTGAATAATCTTTTGAACAGTTCGTAGCTCAGTAATATGAAGTCTTTAAACTATGACATTCTTCATACATACTATTGTATATGAGGCCTTCAAATGAAGGCAGTTTTAAGACAGAACTATAGAAGCGTCTAGCATATAGACATATAAAAAATTCAATAGATTCGCTCAATTTCAATAGGAATTCAAATTATTCTAGAAATTTCTCTAGAATATAATGTAGTATTTATAGACATAAAAAAGAACAATTAGTAACATCGGAAAGAAGAGTCTGGAAAGTTTTGCTCGTTAGTCTTTATTTAAAATAAATCATGCCATTATAAAAAAAGGTGAATGATGTTCTTATAATTTGTATCAAAAGTATTTTATTAATTCACTTTTTTGTAAACGAGAACTTATCTTAATATTAAAACTTCTATATATTATATAGTATCCATAGGTATTTAAATGAATATTTTTAACATGCATATCCTCTACTCACTTCAAATACCTTCAATTTTATACGTTCCTTGAATCACAAGACAAGCTTAATTATTGATGATATATCATTAATGATTATCATTAACTATCTTCTAGAAACTTTCATTATAACAACTGAATAGATATGATCAAAAAGAATCACTCATTATTTTTTTTTTTGTACATTATCTAAAACAAATATTTATCAATATAACTTATAAGACTAATTCAATAATAACATCCCATATCAATCCATTAATTTATTTACGCACAACAGCCATAGTGAAAACCGGTCAACATCAAAAAACAAGGAAGAAAAAAGAAACCGAACAAAACAAATACAAAGTGTTCACTATATATATATATGCCAGTTCACACACACACACACACACACAAGGACAATATAATTTTATGTTTGAATAATATTTTAAAAAATAAATATGTACTGAGTAAAAGACGACTGACTAGGCCGTGGTCGATATAGTATTAAAATAGTTTGTTTTTAAATTATCAACTTTATTTGATGATGAACTTGTTGAATTTGATCTTTGTAAATTTTCAAAAAGAGATATTGATGATGTTGATGAATATTGTTGATTATTTACAATTGATGATGATGGTGATGATGGTGATGATGATGATGATAATGATGATGTATTAAGTAAAATTTCAATTTGTTTTTGAAGAAATGCAATATTTTCTTCAAAATCTTTTGCATCAATTAATAATGCTGATTTCATTCGTATAAAATGATCATAGTCATCAATTTGTTCATCTGATAAATATTTTCGAAGAATATTTGTTACTAAACGACTACGTCGATCAATACCATCTTTTAATGATTTTGCTTCATTATGTTTTTCTTGTATTTTTTCACGTCGTTCAAGCAGATTTGCCTGAAAAAAAAATATTCAATCGTTGTTAGATTGCTTCGAAAGTTTTATTTGCAAAAAGAAAACAAGATTTTTTTTTTTTAGAGATTTTGAACGATGAAGAAATTTTCACTTCTTATAAGAAAATGTGAGAGCCATTACCTTTAATTTTCTTTACATCTCAAGAAGTCTGGCCTTAAGATTCTGCAAGATCAATGTTCTTTTTTTTTCTTCTTTCCTACCTTTGGTGAACAACAATATAGCCATGTCTCAATATATGTTAAACAGTTCTTTTAGAAATATGAGAACATCGAATGATAATTTCAATCTTATGTTCTTATACAAATGTCTTATTAAAATTTTTATGTAAGATTAAAAATAAGCAAAAGAAATAGATATTTTATAAAAATTTACTTTTGTATGAGCATTATCATCATCTGTAATTATCAGTAAATCATTTTCGACTTTAGCCAATCGGCTACTAAGTTTGAGAAGAATTGATGTAATTGTATCGATTTCACTGATATGTAATTTAACTTTTTCAATTTCATTTAATTCAGCTTTTGATTCAATTATATTAATTAACTATAAAAAAAAAAAATAATAATTTAGAAATTAATATAATCTTTTTTTGTCTTTGTTTGATTTCATACTTTTGTACCAAGTATTGTATTCATTTCAATTTCATCTTTGATAATGCTTTGATTTTCTTGTAATGTTGCTAAAGTTCTTTTTAAATTTAATAATAAATCTTCCTAGAAAAAAAGAAAAAAAAAAAATTTTATTTTAAATTATTTCCTTTATGTTTTTATGAACCGTTTGTCGAATATTATCATTTGAGTTTGTTCGTATATCGTTCATATTATTGGTTTCGAAATTTTGTATTGAACGCTTACGTTTAGGATGATCAGGTATTGGAAATAAATTTCTTATATAATCTGAACTACGATGATGTTGATTATTCATTATTGATTCATTTGAATATGGTAAATTTAATGGTTTTAAATCATTATCTGAATTCATTTTTGTAGATAAAGATACTTTTAAATCATTTATTGATGGTGATTGTGCCGAACGTTGTACAGCTTTAACAATTCGAACTGGTTTTCGAATAATTGTTGGTGGAAGCGTTGTTTGAGTTGAAAATGTATCAAAATATTTTGTTGTTCTTATCATTGAGTCAGGAGGTGATTGTTGTCTAGATGACAAAATCATTTTTTTTTTCAAAGTATGTTTAAAATAGAAAGAAAAGAATGATAAACAAGAGATAACATATTCCGTATGCATCATTTCTTTTAGTCATGTCGAACCCAAGTGTTGCAAGTGATCCTCTCTATTATGATGTCAGTCCAAAATACGTGCGTTATACACGTTTATTTTTTATTTTTTCTGGTCTAATATGTGTAACATCAATCATATGTGCAGTTATAAAAGCTCATGAAGAAAAAAAATTTTATATTATTATAATTAGTTTAGTTACATCGATTTTTTTTGTTCTATGTATTTATTTATTTTTTCAACGACGAATTCTTTTAGCTGAAAAACTTTGGTTTGTTAATTTAACAATATTTATTTTATTTTTACAAGCATTAGTTTATTTAATATTTGTTTTTGTTAAACCATATCCTACTCCTATTGTAACAACAATAACAACAACACCTTTTTCAACAACACCATTTAATACAACTAATATGACTAATATAACAACAACAACAACAACAACAACTACACGAAAATTATCAAAGATGTATTCATGGGATAAACAAATATTTTTAAATAAATTATATGAACATATTGAAGATAATTAAAATATTCACATTTCTTTTTCTTTTGTTATTTATTAACTTTGATTTTATTAATCGCACTTATTTAATTAAATTCTTGACAAACAATATTAAATGAAATTTAAAAATAGTTTGAAATACAATATGTATAATAAACATTGATTTTCTTATCTCAATCTTTGATTAATCTAGATTTGATTTTTACGAACATTTACTCTTTAGTATATTTCGACAAAAAAAGAAAAAGAAACAACTATGTTCCTAGCGGGAATACCTCTCGAAGAGAGGTACAACTCTCTATTTCGAATTTAGATTCAAAAGTCACACTGCACTAGATGGAAATTTTTAGATCAACATCATACTTCTAATGAGAACAGTGTAACAAAATCACAGAAAATTATACAGTGAAAATACAATTATTAAAGGCTACAATACTGATAGTGCATTGATCTAATCATATGGCGCATGGACTAACGGTGCAGAATAGTTGAATTTTTATAAAAGTAGAAAGTTTTTGGAGTACAGCAGTCTGAATCTATATAGAAGAGTTGTCAAGTTTAATCAAGGGGGAAGAAACTGATTTCAAATGCGGAAATCAACTTGAAATCATTTGAAAATCACCTGCAATTTGACCAAGTCACCAAAGAAGAAAAAATTGATTTCAAATGATTTCGTGGATTTCTGGTGATTTCAAGTAATTTCAAATGATTTCAGGAATGTACGGAGGTCAAAACTTTCAGCCTCAGTCCCGGTGAGTCTCCCTACCGGTCACTGCCAGCCTGGTACAACGCTAAGTAATGTCATATGATTCCGCATGACTTTTAGTTCATTTCAAGCGATTTCGAATGATTTTAACCTGCCTTGAAACTGATTTCAATTAATTTCGATTTCGCTCGAAATCAATCGAAATCACTTGAAATCGTTTGAAATCATCCGAAATCATCTGAAATCAAACCACTAATTTGAAATCACGAAATCAGTTACTTCTCTCTTCAGTTTAATATTCTCGTTTGAAGAGGGATTAGTTCTCATGGTTGAGTTATGTATTATAAAAGTCACCTATTTTCTTCAAATAGATTTTTTTCGCCCGAAAAAATAGAAATGAATTCAAGATTACATTATTGTTACCATTGTGTCCCTAGACTATACTAAGAAATTTCAATTCATGTCGTGACATCAATACAATATAATAATTAGATTTTTACAAATATCAAACTCAACTCAATTCAATTTTTAGTAATATTTATGTCTACTGTATATATGACAGACCTATTAGGATAATCAGAAAATAGAAAGTGTCATAGGTTTATATAGATTTTTAAATCTCTTTGTCATTTTCATTACTTCATATAATTTTGTTAGATGACGTCATCATATCTATATGGTTTATCTATATCTTTTTCGTTCTACTTTCATACGTGAATGTTGTATATGCATTCTTTTTCTCTGGTATGTTCAAGTACATTCGCTTTCTTTTTTTATGTACAGTTTATAATCTCTTTGATACTCTCAAGTAAGTTTTTTATTTTTTATTATCTTCTAGTAAATTCCTTGCATTCTCATACTCTTCTATATGATAATTTACATTCGATTTTTTTTCCGTATGCTTAAAAAAAATAAGGTGTTTCATTAATTGTAAATATGTAACAAGAAATAAACTTTTACTAAAGTATATCTAAATAAAACTTAGGTACTTGTAACCATATTTCAAATAAGCTCTTTTACAATTAAAGAATCTTAAATATAAAAATGAAATTATCAAATGTTCGAAATTGATCTGCATGATTATTTTTAGGTCGGTTTTTTTTTCAATAAAAACATGAATAATTACATTCGATTATATAAAACAAAATGAAATGTCATTGCCATAATCATTTATTTGAGACTATTCATTAGTCACATGATATACCGACAGAATGCTTTCAAACGAATTAAAAATCTCAATCAGCCCATGTTCGGAAAAACAGATTGTTATTTTCTAGCTAGTGTTCTTATCTACTCAAGAAAAACGTAATCTGCCATTATTGCAAAAAAATAGTTATTGATAGTTAAATGAAATTTTGTTGTTGTGTAAGAAATTTAATATGTGTACCTATCAAGTATTGAATTTGTCTCATCATTAGTAAAACAAAAAAATCTACTTGGTCGATTTTGAAAAAAAAAAGTAACTTGATCATTATTACACAGTGGCTATCACAATTATTCGACTACGTTTATTTTCAAGTTTTTCTTACTGTATTAAACGTTGATAAAGATTCAAATAGTGATTTCAGTAGAGAATTTTATTTCTAACAAAAATTTTCGAGAATGAAAATAATTATTCAGTTGTCATTTATAAAGACTGAAACAGCGGAATTCATGTTTTTTTTGTTTGAATGATTTTCTACGACAGTTTTTGCCTGATAGATATCAACCTTACGGAACACACATAAAATCATGTTTTTATACGAAGTAGCAAAAAAAAAGAAATAACTTTTGTATCTTAAATACGACTGATGTACTTCGATTAAAAAACGTTGTAGAGAGCTGAAAAATGTTTAACTTAAGTTTCGGTTATTCAGATATTCTATCCTTGAAAAACTAAGAATCATTTTCCTTTTTGAAAGTTCTTTTTTGAAATAAAATTCTCTATATAAATTACCATTCTGTACTCTTATTAGCGTTTATGAAAATGGAAAATAAATCTGGTCGAATAATATTTTAACTTTCTATATGTATGTTATTAGTATTATTATAAGAGAGGTTGTCATTATAAATGTTGACATGAGTACTCAGACATTTATATAGATTACAGTAGCGAAAAAAGAAGGCTTCCCACATTTCTTCGAGAAGCTATGTTCAATCGAGTTGAAAATTATTTTACAGGTACTAGACACTTTCAGATAGGTATTTGTCTGTATTTGTAAGAGCTATCAAAAATCAGCAGAAGAATATTTTTTGAAACACAATAAGAATATCTTTCCTAATTAGAGAGAATTTTCATCTAGATCGGAGACATGATGACATTTCTGCATTTTATTTTTATGAAAAAATTGGTGTAAGGAAAATTTCGAAACAATGTACAATTTTCACCATTTCTGTTACTTGATTTTAGTTTGTTAACTTTTACAAACAATTTTTGGATGTTAGAATGTACTTAGCAGATAGATACTACTTCAGACAACACATTGGCTCCAAAAACAACAAAACACGAAAGAGGATTACCCTTCAATGAAGGATGCTAATATAAAAAAAAAAAACAATTCTTTAATAAACTTCTCTTTTAAATAAAAGATCTTGGATCTTCTATTATTTTCAAGCGTAATAATCTTTTAAGAGCTGTTTTTCATCGCATCTCATTTCATTTTATAATATTAAATTCAAAAATATATTTTTTTTAAATCAAAGATATTTTTAGAGTTTTATAAGCTTTGACATGATGTTGATGTTAATCTTTTAAAGTTTCTCCGCTGAAAATTAGCCATACATTAATATCAATATACTGATTAAAGTTGTAATTTTTACAGAAATTAATTTTTTAACACTGGTCAAGACGATACAAATACACTGTTTGACGTTCTAATCAGAAAAGTTATTTACACAATCTCTGTAGGATTAAAATTTGAAACTTCACTTAATCCTCTAGAAATACAATAACGAATTACTTCATATATTATAATAAGACGTTATTGATACACAGTCTTTCATCGTATATTAACAACGTCGATCAGAAGTTATTATGTACCAGAGAGGAAAGTACTACTATGATGTTTGTGACATGTACAAAAGCATTGATAAGATGTCAATTTTGTCTGTGATGAGCTCTTTCTAACATGTCTGTCACGTCTATCGACCTTATCTGTCACTTTCTATAATATTTTCAAGGCAATGTCTGTCATTGTCTGTGTGGGGTCGGAAGGTGTGAATGTTTGTTGTATATATTTCAACACTCATTTTAGATCGTGTTTTACCAAAGCATATGAAAATGTCATATGCAAATTTGTTATTGTAAGAACTATACATGGTAGAACAAACGTTTCATAATGGATAAAGAGAAATTATTTTGGTATAATGTCACAGATGGTTTTTTACTTTTCTCTCTCTCTCTTTTCTTACTTTGCTTCAGTACGTTGATAATTGTTATTTGATGTTGTATTAGAAGGTGATAAAGTATAAACTTTGTTATTTATTGATGTTGGAGTATAATCTGTATAAGTACGATTTTCAAAAAATTGTCGTTTTGATTGAAAATCATCTAATATTTCATGACGAGTAGGTGAAAGTAATGCTTGTACACGTACTTGATTAGCTGATTTTGGTCTTAAGAGATTTTTATTAATTGAATTTGAATTTTCATATTTATTATCTAGAGTATCTTTTGATCTTGATCGAGATAATAAATTATTATTATTATTATTATTATTATTATTGTTGTTGTTGTTAATATTCATTGTTCCCAATCGATTTGTTGTTTTTATTGAACGAGCTTTTTCACGTAAACGTTCACTATATGATGCTTGAGTATCTTCAAGAGAAGTATCACTTGCTAAATAGAAAAAAAAAACAATACAATAGTGATTTTCATAAATTGAAACAACAAAGGAAAATTCGTCCAGTCTGAGAACCGTATATTTATATGTATGTATCTGACATAGAGACATACACATATGTAAAATAAAATAAAAAAAAAAAGAACGATTTTTTTATACTGGTAAAAGAACATATTTATTAAGGCGATAAAATGAATGAGATAAACGTATTTCTCTCGTTCGTGTCGTTTTCTTTTATAGCTATAACTTAGTTTGTAACAAAAAGAAAAAACGACGAAGAATGATTTGGATTTACTTAATAATAAGATAGAAAAATGATATAATCAAATAGAATGAAACAAAAAAAAAAACAAAGCATCTAGAATCTTATATAAGTCAATGGAGAAATATTCTTTTTTTTCCCTTGAAAGAAGTAAAGTATTGATAGAAAAGAATGGTTCGACTTTCTTTTTTTTTCTTCTACGTAATTTTTATGATTCATTTTTTGTTTTTAATTAAAAGTCGATGGCACGAGAAAAGAAAAATAAAGCTCATGTTTCAAGTAGAAAACAACAAAAATTTAGATTTCATATGAATTCGAAACGTTCGTTGTTGTTTTTTGTTGTTGATGATGAAGTTATTTGATCAAATATTGACTATATCGATCATACTAATGTTTAGTGTCATATAATAATTATCAACATTTTATGACGGTAAATGTCCAAATTTGAATTGTACTTTAACCATAAAAAAATTTTCTCCGAAAATAAAGAAAAAGAAAAAGTAAGGCTTTAATTCGTAAGGGCTTATGCATAATCGAAATGGCAGTTAAATGATATCTCAAAATATTAGAATCTTTCAAAATGCAATAACATGGTTGCTTTACTTTGTCTTAGCTTAGCAATAGATCATTTATTACTTATGAAGACTTTTCTTTTTTGCACATTCAAGTTATAGCAGTAAAGACGAATTCAAAAAGAAAACTTGTACATTATCCTATATATAAAATATTTCAATATATTAAAATTATCAATACCAAAAAATAACAATACTTCTATATTTAAATACAATTAAGTATTACTCATTTTATAAAATTGACTGATCTCATAAATCATAGAACATTGTTAATCAATAAAAAAAAAAAATCTTTCTTTTCTTTTTTCTTATTTCAAAATTATTATGCGAATGAGATTTATTATTAATAATTTCATACCTATGCGTAAACAACCATTAGTAAATGAATTTTGTTCGGAATAAGATCGAACTTCATGTTTGTTATTTAATATTAATGATGTTGGAGGTGGTAAAACATTTATTTGATTACCATTGCGTATTAATGATGATTCATCATTATAGGTCGGACTAAAATTAAATACTCATTTTATATACTGTACACGATAAAAAGAAAGTGAGACAGAGAAATAAGGTTTCTGATCATTTGTATAGAATATTTGCTCGATTTATCGAATAAAATGGATATGTGACACATACCTAATAACATTATTTTGTATTATATTCGATTCGGATTGTTTGTGTTTGTGATTGATTGAATTGGAATGTTTGTTCTAAATACCGTGGACAAACAGAATTATATATATATAGTATATATACTCATATGAAACGAACAGATGTTTACAGCTGTGCTATTTTCTTATTCAAAAAAAACTTATATTTTATGAGTTTATATTACCAATTTAGATATATATAAACGAATTGAATTATTTTATTTAAATAAACAAAAGAATCGTCAAGTAGACGAATAAACTTACTTGTTCGACAGTTGATGCCATTATTGTTTGCTCGGGGATATTTTTCAATACAGATGATGATGATGGTGGTGGCCAAAAAGCTTGAACAGAATCAGAAAGTATAACTGGTTTTGTATTTGAAGATGATTTTAATTGAAGAATATTTTTTTGATTATTTGTTGAATATGTTGAATATGATAATGTATCTTCATCAAAATCATGTGTTTGAGATTCATATGATACATTTGATGATGATGAATTTGTACTTATACTATTCATACTAACATTTGATATAGAACGATTTGTTATGAAATTTTTTTTTGATATTGATGTTGGTGGATAAAGATAATAATGATATTGTGGAGGAGTTGAAATAATAAGTGTCGATGTTTGCATTATTTTACCAAATGATGATGAAGAAGATGATTCGTCATTATTCGATAAGGATTTTTGTGGTGAAAGAAAAAAAGGTTCTTTTTCAATTGATTGAACTGGTTGAAATAGAAGACCATTATTCAATGAATCACCTTCATCCGATTTTACAGTTATCGTTGTAGGATTCATTGATATTGACGTTGAACTTCTATTCATTTTAGTATTTGTACACAGCGGGATAGATGAATCTAAATGACGATTATATGAAGCAAAAAAAAAAAAAGAAGAACCTTGGAAGAATACTCCCCACCTACTCACAAGCATGTCATCATAGCAAAATTTTTTATTGGCCTTCTTTGATGTACTTACTGGTATTACAAGAATAACGGATATGACTCTTGTTATCTGTCGTCGATTGTCGTTCTTCTTGGCAATTCATCGTAACCTTCTCAATATCTCCTTTTGATACGTTGTTTGAAGATATACAAGGAGATCGAAGAGAATCAATATCAGCGCTAAGACGTTTATTTCCATGTGTTTTATGTTGTTTAGATTTTTGATGAGCAGATGATGTACGTTTTAATTGTTTATTTTCATTATTAGATGATGTATTATTAGTATTATTATTATTATTATTATTACTATTATTTAATCGATTAATAAAACTAAAAAATCCACCAGTACTAGTAAACTTTTTTGTTGTTGCTGTTGTTTGTGGATTAATTGTGGAATTTTTAACACGTAAAGTATTGAAAGGCATCTGTTTATCAGCTGATGAATTTGTTATATTTCCACCTAACAACAGTAATGATAGACTATGTCAATGTATATTATTCAAGAAAAAAAAAAGAAAAAGAAAAGGTCATTTATACTTGTATTAAAATTGTTCGTGCCATTTGGCTCTTTTGATGGCGAGATATTTTGGTTGCCGTCATTGAAAGTGACTGTAGCGGCTTTAGTAGTGCAATGAAAGTGAGTTGCAGCAGTTGTTACTCGTCCACTAGTAGTACAGTTTAGTTCATCGACATTTTCTTTTTTTTCTTGTCTGTGTCTTCGACTATAGTTATTCTCTTCTTTCACTATAGGTGATGGCGAGAGAGAAAAAGAACGATGAATTGTATTTGTGGACAATGGAGCAGTAGTGTTGATTGTCCTTCTCGTTGTTTCAATTTTTTCTTTTTCTTCTATTTTCTCACCATAATTTTTCTTCGTTTGTATGTCATTATCAATATTACTATTCCCTGTAGACAAAGATGAAGACATAACTGTGACCGATGGTAGATAATTACAATGTGTTGATGGTGATGTTGATTGAATCTGTTTAGGTAAATTCCAACCGAAATGAACAGATTTTTTTGTTTGATTATTATTATTGATATTACTATCTTTTTTTTGTGATTTTAAACAACTATTACCAACAGTTTTCCTATAAAAAATAATGCACATGATTAAAAAAAATTCTTATATATGAACTAAAAAACTATTTTTCATGTATATTTTGTTTCATTAGTATTCCATAAGAGAAAAAGTAAATATAGACAGATCGATGTGAAATTCACTTACGAATTTATTTGTTCTCGTTGTTGCTTTAATCCATCATTATTATTTGTCATTGTAGTAGAATTTGATTTGATGATAGAATTTGACGAATATGTTTGATTATGATAACGATTAGGCGACATTGACATATTCATTATACCATGTGTTGCTGTTGAATGACCATTGTCGTCTCGAGATGAATCAGTAGTTGGTGTTTGCAAAGTAAACTTTGTATATTGATCTAAAGATGACCCTATGGGAGACGATGATGGCGACGACTCTTCATGACCTTTTGGACAAGTGAAATAAGTGGATGATGATGATGATGATGATGATGATGGTAAAGAGGAAACTGGAGACGATAAAGGAGTGATGTTTGTATTTAATACTGGTGATAAAATTTTGTAATCGATAGGATTTAAGTCTTTTTGTTGATATTCACTTATCAATGGACGTGTTTTTGATGAATATATACGATCACAAATAGGACTTTTTCGTCGTGAAGATATATTTGAACTTAAAGATGTTACTGTTGTCATTGATGATGCAGTAGATGTATCACTTATAAAATCACTATTATCAAATGAAGGTGAAGCACGTGTTTTCATTTGTAATACGGAATCAATTGATGATGATGATGATGGAGTTGGTGATGGTTCACGTTGTTCATTTGACAAATTTTCATTACGATTCTATAAATAAATAAAATATAAATTTAATAAATCATCTGGTTTTATTGTATATTTCTATTGAGAAAAGAAAAGACATATTTCTTATGTAATAGTACTTTCATTAACACAATGTAGATACTGTCATTATTTATGTTAACATGAAAAAAGTTAGATTTATATATATATATATATCGAGATTAAAAGAAAAAGGTCTTATTGAAATTTCTTACCCATGTTTGATTTGAAAGATAATCATATTTTTCATTAAATGAATAAGGTCTTTCAAAATTTATTTGATTTGGTTGTTGTAATTGATAATGTCTTATTGGTTTTGTTCTCATACGTACACGATTAAAATTTTTATTTAATGTTGAATGTTCACCAAGTGTTCTTTTACCTGTTGGTGGTAAACCATATGTTTGTTGTTCAGTTGGACCCCAACTAGCACGTTTAAGTAAACGTTTTTCTTCAATAAATTCATTATTTCCAATAGCTTTAACAAATTCTGTATAAATATATTCAGAAGATGGTAATGATTTATTATCTATTGTACATGATAGATGTTTGTCTTGTGAACTATGACATTCAATAGACGAATGATGATTATTAGGTAAACATGATGCTGGTTTACATTCATCAATGAATAAACTTGTATCATCGTTAATATATTCAGAAAGTTTCATTTTTTTTTTGTTCTTTTTTTTCAATTAATATTTAAAATGAAATGATAGAAAACCTGAAAGGTAAGTAAATAAATAAATAAAAGTAATACCTATATATAATGTACTATAATATCATAAATACAAATGTACAATAAAAAGAAAAAAAGACTGATATGACTGTGTTTGGAGTAGCAAGGAATATATGATAAGATATTAAGATCAATTTACAATACGAAATAAGAATGGACATAGTTTATGGCAAGAATTTAACTTTTATTAAGTATTATGTTTTTTTTTTTTTTGGTATTCATTCTTTTTCGATGACAATAAGAATAGTAATGATACTGAAATATGAAACCAGAAGCGGACAATATTATCTCTAATTAATCTTTTATCATTGTTCAAGCTTAGACAAGTAAAGCATTAGCGGTATTTGTCGTGATGTTTAATCTTATCGTTTACAAAGAGAATTTTATTATGTTAAGTATTTAAAATGACACGTAACTGTCTGCAACTGCTTATGCATTTTGTATGATTGAAGTGTCTACTTTAGCTTAAAATTACTTTTCTTATTTCTTCTAAATATTGACGAAGGATATAAAAACAGATATCTTATACTTTAAATTTATATATATATATATAAATAGGAATGAGTGAGATTGATTATAAAGGAAAAATGATGATAAAGTACATACTTATAATTGTAGAGTAACTGGATCATTTCTTAATTATATTTTCAACAGTTGAACATTGCAGTGAGAAAAAAATCTTACACATATACATAGATGACATAATGTTCAACAAAGAGTGAAAGCAAAAACGAAAGAAAGAAGAAGAAGAAGAAGAAGAAAAAAAAAGAGCCACTTTACGTATTTGTTCAATAACATAAACGACAAGCGATTGTCGTTGTTAGTGTCCTACCATGATGATCAAGCGAGTGAGAGCTTAAACAGGGCAATAACAGCGACAAAAAAAAGGAAGCATTCATTACATAAGTATATTCTTGTTGGCCTGCCTTTTTTCTACTCGAACGACTCACATAGAATAAATACATCGAGGTCAATACTACTGACAAACGGGTCGCTCAGTTTCATTTATATACATGTACATTCATAACTCAAAAAAAAACCACTAAGTCATTCAAAAATAAAATAGAATGACGAAGGTTTAAAACTATATTCAAACAGAGATGATGGTAATGAGAGACAGAAGTTCTATTTTGTTCCCACCTATTATATTATATAATATGTTTGTATGTACGTGACAATTGACACCTTTATATATAGACTATATGTTACCGATGGTGTTCATCATCTTTGTTTCATTGTCTTCATGTATGTTATTTTAAAATGGTAATAGGAGACAAAGATGTGTACATCATCAAGTTAATTCAATACCTGAGACATATCCAACGATGTTTATTCTTTTGTCAAAGGTGATCAGTTCAGTATAGTTTTTCTTTTTACTGCTTGGCTTGTTCTTTCCAATATGAAATAGATATATGGTTTGAAAAGAAAGTTGAAGGTAAATACTAGTATATATGCATATCATCAAAGATGATATGAATCAATTTAGAATACATTGGGTATATAGAAAGAGTTATATCTGATTGATTAATATAACTTGATTTGTTCAATGAAAGATCGGTGCTTACTGCTATTGATGTTCGTCATAGAAGCATAGATGCGTATACAAGGCAATGATGAAGGCTGAAGAAGACAGAAAATGTAGCAGAGAGTGCAGGGAGGGGAAGAAAGTATAGTTTGAAAAGAGAAATGAATAATTTTCAGTGTTATCAATAGACGATATCTCCTTGAGCTGCCAAAACATTTTAAAATCCATTACTAATTGAAAATATTTAAACATGATTATCATTTCGAAATTTCTTTTTTTCTTTTCGAGCAATAGACACATCAATTTTTTGATTTATTTTCCAAGGTTCAGACCGTAATAATTGAAGAAAAGAAAATGTAAAAAACAGAACAGTCATTACGAAATGATACTGTTGATTGTCATTGAGAATTGTTAATGTAGTCTATAATGAAAATGTAAATGCAACATATAATTAACTATGGCTGTTTTCGGCGAGAAAATTGAAAATATTGATCAATAAAATGCACAAAAGAAAAATTATGTCTTGAACAAAATAAATATCAATCATACTTAGATGTTAAAGATGTATGAGTATGTATTTGCCATCTGTTCAATGTGTGAAATTTACAAGTATAAAAATATGTGTTGAAGTTCTCAGGTAAAGTTTCATATTCATAAACATTTAATGTCACATTGTTAATGATAAAATGTAATACAAACAGCATTCAAAAAAAAAAAGAACAAAGAAAAAATTCTGAATACCAAAACAGAAAAAAAAAACAATCTTCTATATAGTTTGATCGAATCCAGATGGGATAATGCTATTACATAATACATTTTATTTCATTTTTAACTGTTTCTTATCAATTGGAATATTATCTATAATTTGATGAATTCAGTGTATTTGAAAAATGATAAATTGAAGAGAAAATCTTTTCATTTGATAAAATCTTTGTTGAATGATAAAAGAATTGAAAATCGAACATATAAATACGAAAGAATAACCCTTATAACATAGTATAATTGCTTATATGATATGAAATCTAAAAGTATGAAAGATTCATTTTTTTGATAATGTCATAATAATATGTGACTATGTTGAAAACCTTCAGTTTTTTCTTTTTAATACATTTTCAATAAAATTTATTTCATCATCTAATTGAAGAAATGAGATCAAAATTGTCAAATATAAAAATCATTTTTGACATTCGATAAATTTAAAGTAAATTCTTGTTCAACAATATAGATCTTAAGTATTTATTAATCTTGATTAAAATATATGTTAGAGAATATTTAACTAATTACCATTATTATTATTATTATTTTAGTTAGTTCAAAATAGATTATCTTTTGTAAAAAAAAAAAAAAAAGAAATATTTAAAATTAATTGTCTAGAATTTAATATCGTGTATTGACAATTGTAATTCGAGAATAATTTGAACCATTTGGTGTACGGTATTCTTTTAATTCCCATCCATTTGGCCAATGAAATGGTTCAATATATGAAGCAATATTTTCTAGAGCTACATTTGATTTTCGTTTAAATTGAGTCAATGCAGGTAAATATTCTGTAATTAATTTAAACCAAGATGATGTATATTTTAATGGTTCAATAATTGAATATGTAATAATATTTAATTTTTGTAATTTTGAAAATTTTTCTAAGAAATTTGTAAGTTCATCATATAACGGCATACATAACTCTAATTTAATTGAAGTAAGTACAGGAGGTATTGATATTTGTTGTTTTTTGACTTCACTTATTATTGCAATAGTTGCAGTTAAATGACGAAGATGAGGAGTAAATTCAAATAGAGTATATAAACTTTGAAAACTACAATAATCAATTTTAAGATATTCTACAAAAGATGATGATTGTAATTGTGAAAATTCAAGACATTGTGGTGTACGAATAATACAATGTCGAAGTGATGGATGAAGAAGAATTTTTGAAATTAAACTTTCTAATCGATGAGAATAATCATTTTGTTCGATTACCAATGAGAAAATAATGCAAAGATGAGTGAGATTATTGAATTTCGATAAACATTCGTCAGTGAAAATTGATTCAGCCTAAAGATATATGAAATGAAATAAAAATAAATATAATATATTCTTAATAAATAATTTATATTATGAAAAAAGCAATGATTGTATTACAACAAATTATCAAGAAGAACATGTATTTAAGCAATTGGTATGACTTTACATAGAATTTGCTGTTTAACTTAAACTTATCTAAAAGGCATATCATAGTATATTTCAAATTTTAACGAAATGATTATTTTATGCTAATTTAGGTGACATTGATGCTGATTATTTTAATATGAGAAAATTTCGACACACTTTGTATCGATTCAGATATTAGGATCCTGAAAATCTTTACTCTATTTTTATAAAATTCAGCTCTTCTCTTGAAATTTCCCTTCCGACTGAGATAATCAAAACTAATCCAAGACCATTATAGCTTTATCATGTATTTATCTTTCGTCAATACGTATTTGTTTAGATCGGGACATCATTTCTAGTATTGATTTTATCAGAAAATTTGTTTCTGTAAATCAACAATACATATAAAATATTTTTCATGGCTTCCTAAAACATATAAAGGAATAGAATATAGTTTGTGAGTATCAAAAGAAAAAAGAATTACATGAATATAAAAAAAACTTTCAATAGTGGAAAGATAGTCGACTATCAAATCATTTCTATTTGGACACAGTGTCATGTCTATAGCACTAATAAAACGCAAAAGCTCATGAACAAATATTTTTGAATAATAAATTGATCATTTGTGTATAAACATTGCTAGATTACATATTTAAATAGACATTTACAATTAGTAGGTGTGACTATATGGACTAAGAAAAATCATTGTCTATCAATTTATAAGTTATTATGAGTGTGGTCCTCTTTAAAAACACGCATTTTTTTCAAATTTTAACTTGAAACTTTATACATAGGTATTTCCTAAACAAGAATAGTTTATTGAGAAATTTTCAGATCTTTTGATTTTGTACTATCCTGAAATAAAAACATCGAATTTGTCGTTGTTTTTAAGTGATGTGAAAGACGTGCTTTTATGATAGCTTTATCTTAAGAGCGAAACAATAAAAACATCTCAAACTTTGGCAATAAACTATTTTTATTAGAATCTGTCTTTATGAAAAATTTCAAAATCGAAATTCGAAAATTAGTTTTTCTTGCAGTCATTCAGTGCACGACGATATTAATTTAAAAAAAACACCGCAAAAATGAGATATCTCTCGAGTAAATAAGTTAAGAGGTGAAATTTTTTTCATGATATTCATAGCTCATCAGGGTTTATATGATGCATATAATCCTAAATCAAAAGTGATTAATTTACGATGAAATTTTCGTCATTAGATGTAATGCTGTTAATAGAGATAATGTGACCCTATAAACTACAACACAGTATAAAACATTTAACGAATCATCGATGCATACATGCATCGATGACCACGAAGAGATAAAAAAAAAACGGAAGAAGAAAAGTAATATGTGAAATTATTGTGACTCATATGACGTGCTTTGATATAATCTTAAGAAATCGAAGGAAATCTTAGCTATTGTAACACGTTCTGAAATTCATAATTTCACTATTTTATTCTTATGTCTAATTGATATATATCTTGCAAAATGATTCAAGTAGTAAAAATATGATGTTAATATTTCAGTCTAATGCATTTGTCATAGTTTCATTATTTGTGATTACAATAAACGACAAATAATTCCTTAAGTCATCATTTTGTAACATATTCTCCTTCAAATTTCTTAAAATCTCATAATTAAAGTAGAAATTTTAAGCACAAAACTACAAGATCAACTTCTTTTATTTATTCTATAGATGCTTGAAAGAAATAGATCCTTATTAATTAAAGTGTGCAACACAAATTTATATTATTGAGGTATATTTGTTTAGAAATTAAAAAAACAAACAAAATAAAAAATAACCTACTTCGCTAAGTGTAATATTGTTCAAAGATAAAGCGTGTAAATTGACAAAGTTAGATAATGGTTTATATTTATTGAATGTATCAATACTACGATAAATACTAAATGGACAAATTTTAATTGATGAAATTCTTGTTATTAATTTTATATTGTCAATAAAATCAAGTTTTTTCTTAAGAGTATTATCATCGATTGTTTGTAGACAAAGTCGATGTTGAGTCCATGGATGATCAAAAATAAGATATGCTAATCGAGTATTTAATTTTCCAAATATTGAAATAAAATCTTCTAATGATAAATATTCAATTATAGATATAATAATTTCATCCGAAAGATCTTCAAATTTAGCCATGGATTTTGATTCGCACATCATTCTCTAATGTTTAGTTATTTTTTTTTCTTCTTCTCTTTCTAAGTTACTATACTTTAATTTGTTTTGTTTTTTTTCTTTCTGATTACTTGTTATGAGATACCTGTCGTTTAAGTAGTATGATGAAGGACAAGAATAAAAACACAGTTTTTTGTCAATGTTATATGACGACGATTTTCATCATCGAATCAAGCAAACAGGACGAATAAATAAATATTGCGAACATTAATAATGAGTCATTTCTTTTTTGACTAGGTAAATACAGAATATTTCTTGAGTTATCCTTCTGATGATGTAAAAAGTATGGGTAATGCACTAGCACTACATGACCCAACAATTACTTCTCCTAAAAATACTTTAGAGAAGAAATAAAAGTTTATTAGTTCCCAGAATATCTCATACCTCCTACTTATAATAGATCACGACTACTTAAATCAACATATTTATATGTATTAAGTATGAGTTTGTAGTTTATGTATGAGGAGTATTGATCCGTGGTGGTATGTTTTTACATATTGATATCCTGATGAACACAAATTTCCATGTATCCGACATAGAATTATTTAAGTAATACATAATCGATATTTTGAACTGTACTCCTGCCACAATAAGCGATCTTCACAATGTACCGCTGTATTAAGGTTAAGAGTATAATCATAAATCAACTTCCATCTGTTCTAAGACTTACTATATGATATTTAATGATTTTGATCAAAAGAACTGAAGTCCGATTAATCAATAGTTCATAGATGAAACGAAATGATCTATGGTCTTTGCTGTTTATTGTCAATAAAAATGAGTTTTCTATTGATAGTTTGGTTTTGTTGTATTAAAATCAAAATATCTGAAAAGAAAAATAAACTTATTTACTATTGCGAAATCAGAGAGTGTATCAATGTATTTTGCTATAGGTTAAGAGTGTATGTAGACAAGACCTTGATTTACGTATGTGAGTCAATTACAACTTGATGGTAACATTATATTCTCATGTGTAGAACCTTAATATCTTGAGTTGTTTTCAATCAAGCATGATGATTTTTTCAAATTAGGTTTCTCTAATAAATCATCAATTATATACAAAATATCACTGATTTATCTCAGATAAGTTCTAACGCTCTGAGCAATCTCAAAGGTAATTTTTTAGTGCTACCCATGGTTATAAGATGTTGTCTAGCTGATGTGTTTTCTTCTCGTTCATAGATCGAAAATTGAAGAAATTAAAAAACAAACAATCTGTAAGTTTCGAATGTAAGATTGATTGAAATTTTTATCACAATTTTCCTTATATATTTTCCTAAAGATCAATACAATCATTACTCAATTATCTGTCGAACGAAATAAAAAACGATCTGGATAGCAATTGATGAGAAAATTACATTATCTCTTGATCTTAAAAGCTACAAGAAAAAAACTTGAAAATTTGAAAGTCGTATAAGAGTTTTCATTTTGTTTCACATGTAGTTTCCTTACTATATAATAGTTTGAGATGAAAATCAGATGATTTTATTCATTGATTGTGCTTACCTGGTATTGAAAATATCAGTGTCAGAAAATTCATGATCCATAAGAAAAAGAAAAAGATAGTCCTTGTGTGTTATGCGAATTTTTCTATAACAATGATGACACACAGGTATATAACGTGCATCCTACTTCGTAACTAAGGTCAAAATACATATATTCTGTATAATTTCAGTTGTTTTTTTAGATACCATCAAACTTACTGTATATAGATGCTAAGGTGCGCCGTATGTAAGTCATTTGATACCAATGACGTCATATTATGAATGTATAGCATAAAAAAAACTATTAGATTGATGTATGTGAGTTTTATCAAGTTTTGAATCTCAGTCGTATTTCGTGCCACAAAAATAAAATTCTCTCTGTGTATAATCTAAAGTGTTTTTAACATACGAATTTTGTAACACGCTCGTATTTCGACTGGTTTTCAACATATATATTAAAAAGTAGTATGCAAATATTTTTCATAGATTTTCAACAATTTCTGTATATTTCAGCTACAGTAATAGTGGTAGTCGGAAAATTTTATTCTTTTTTTTCTCTTCTCATATTGTACAACAGAATATATTCTTTTTTTCGTTCGTTTGATGACTAAAAATAGCACAATGATGCTGCAATTCGCTCATATCTATGTTAGAGTTCAATCTTGGCTTTATCTAAACCATTCTCGAAGTAGCCTAGGTCAACTTCAGATGTATTCAATAAAGTAATAAGCAAGTATTCCCTAAATTTCAACTGATGAAGGTTTTTTAAGCCGAAAAATAGATTTCAGCACGATGTTGAAAAACTCAAAAGATCCAATTCTGTGGAAATTTATTTCCGAAAGTTATGATTGTTCGTAGAATTTTAAACGTTTCCAAAAACCTTAAGAAAGAAAACCAATTTAATTATATACTGTAAATCTGAAAATATTTTACAGATATGAATCTCAAAATCATCAAAGTGCTTGAGACCATAAATTTTCAGGTCCATTTATTTCTTCTCTGAATTTTTAATATAGATCAAGCTTTTTCCAATTTAATTATTTGAAGAAGGAAGTATTTAATTGTGCTGGAAAACAGAGAGATTACCTCGACTTATATTTTTTAGATTCATTGGATTTGTACAAATTAATAGAACTTATCTTTTGATAGTCCATTGTGCATGACATTTTGACCTCACGAATATATGAATTTCAAACAATAAACTTATGATTTTATAAAGAAAAAAAAACGAAGCTCAGTAGTTGAATAATCAATGATTGTAGATGAGCTTGCAATTTTAGTCATCCAATCGATTACCTACCTGATATACACTTCAATACGTATAGATCTTTTATGAATATGATGAATCCTCACGTAGTAAAAGAAGAACATTTCTATATCATTCTTCTCATAGATGAATGACTGATTGGTTCATGGACCGTTGTCACTGTCATTCATGCAGCAAAATTCTTATTTTCGTTTTCTTATAACAAAATTATCTTGTTTCTATCATTTCTTTCAATACTTGCTTGCCAGAAACCTCATGTTTCATGTTATTGAAAAGATTCAATGTCATGTTCATTGTGGGATAGTATTTCTGTCAGCACACAAAATGATCGACGAATGAGCATCTCGTTTACATTTATTTCTTGTCTTCTTACTGTAGTAGTATTTTTATTGATGATTGAAATTAGATATTGAGTCGATATGCAGTAATCGGTTTTCTAGAGTCGCTGGTTGTTACGACAAACTGGAGGAGTAGCTTATGATAAAAGAAGAAGTAAGAATGAACACAGAAGATAGAAAAAACGGAGCCAGTTGCAATGAGCAGATCAGTATGGCTAGACGTTGATGCATTATAAAGAGAAGAAAGTTATATCAAATTAGAAGAGAACAATTTGATTGTCGACATAAATGCTGTTTCGTGTTCCACTGAACTTTGTCATTTTTCTAGTTATCAACTGAAAAAAATCATTATTTATTCACTGATGATTCTTAGCATATCATGAGACTGATATCTATGATCAGCTTCTACTCTGTTTGTATCCAAGCAGTCTTACTAAATGAACTCATCACATTATCAAGATTTTGCCAGTTAAATAATTTATTAGAATAAGTATAAATACTCGAAGCTAGGAAATAAATTACAAAAAAGAAATTATATTGCAGAACCCTGAAATAAAATATCGCTATGTTTGCCATAGATCGAAGACAAGTTGCTAGTAGGAATAGGTTAGTGTCTTTTTTTCTACCCATCCACATCTTTACCAAAAATTCATCTTAGAGTATTACAGGAAGTTTAATATTGTATGAAATTTTTGGTTAATTGAATCTCTGAGTACTCGAATATATCTTGAAGTATCTCTTGAATCGAATTCGTTAGTCATTGTTTGAAAAAAATCTTCTCCATAGTAGATATATTGAGAATAATTATACAGAGTTGTCATCAATATTGGAAATAATTGAATACTAAAAGCAAGGATAATTTGCATTATGCCAGTACTACGATTGTTTTTCGAAATGAAACGTGGTACATAAATGCATCGCCGAAATATTGGAAAGTTTACAAAAAATATCGTGAACATAAGTAAAACTATCCAAATAATCATATGGATTATAATTAGAAATGTATAAGTAAAAAACATTGGTATAACATTTGTAAATAAATACGGAATAAGTAAACAGCCAACGAAGAGAAGTGTAAGTATTGAAGAATAAAGAGCTAGGCCTTGTATAAAGCGCGAACAAATATTGTCCTCTTTTTCTTTTCGTTTTTTGGATAATCGAGATGCTAACTTCACAGAAAAACTAAGAGCAAAATTAGTATATGAGACCAATATGTAATTGTATAACCTATAACCAAATACATTATAACAATTCCAAACAGTGGCATCTTTAGCAGACATGCACGATGATTGAATATAACAATACCATATGCTATGTACAAGTAATGGTATAGCGCTGACAATAATATCAAACGAATCAAACTTCAATTTTCTTTGCAGCTTGTTGTATGCTTTTTCCGATTTACGAATATTATCGTCATTATTGATATTCAATTCAGCCAATAATAATTGAGCTCGAGTTTGTAATTTTGTTGATAAATTGTTAAGAAAATCATCAAAAAATTGTTGGTTGTCTTTAGAAACAATTATTTCAAGCAATAGTAGATTGTGAATGAATCCTATTTCCAATGTTGATAAAAAGGCACCATATTTTATTCGGTTCCAAATACGCTGAAGTAGTTGAAATGTCAAAATTTGTAAGATCATTATCCAATATGGTTGTATAGTCATATGATCGTCCTGAAGTGTGTATAGTAATGGGTTAGCGTGTTGAAACATCTTTGGCACGGGATCACTTGCATTGTTGCCATTCATTTCTATTTTTGATCACTCTCAAAGTATTTGTATGCAAGAATAGACTCTGATCATATTCCGTGTGTGAATCGAAATGGGTTCGTATAAAGTAATTTACGATTGACACGAATAACATCGTTATATATTATTAGAAAGGAAGTATGGTGTAGTCTTGAGCAATTTGTCATTCATCATCACAACATTACCGTCTATTTTGATGAAAACAAGCAGTGGATCTTGTTTTAAAATACTATTTGTATCAATCATGACTCCCAGATTGCTGTAATTACTGAAAATTAATTTTTCGAAAGTGAAAACATAAAATGTAGTCGTGCTTAAACGCCGCAAGGGACAATATACAATATACCTGGATGCATTAATTTTTGTAATCGCGTATGCACCAGTGTTCTGGATGACTAGTATTTTTGATCATGGTCACGATCACAATCGAAATCACGAGTATTACATTGCATCTAAGGCCATAAGAGTGATTGATTAACTTTTGGTCATTCCATCTGTACGTTCTTTTTCATTGGTTAGAGTAAAAATTCCTTACTCTATTTATTATTATTTAAACAGTACTTTATTTTCTATTTACGGTTTTCTTCTCGTTACCTGATTCCTTCCATATCCTACGCTACTTACACGAAAGCAACCATTTGAACCTCTCTCATTTCTACTATATTTCCTTTAGACGAGTTTCCTTCTACTTAGAGTGATTGAACTCTTTCATTGTCTTAGCACTGAACACAACTCAAGTTGATCAATACTTTAGATAATCTGAAATATATTTTTAAGTTTTTAAGAAACCAACAGATTGAAATCTATTACGAGATCAAACTAAGTTCAACTTAAATCGAAATATTGCGCTTGATATATTGAAAACATTACGTTATGATAAATTCCAAGATGTTCATCATGATATTAGTGTTCTGTGCATACGCATTGTAGTATGACAAAAAAGAAAAAGAAAAACTGTAAGTTATATCATCTTTCTCTTTGTGTAATCGTTATCCTAGGTTCAGTTTATTTCTTAAGTTTTTCAGATTTTCGTCATCTAAAGTTTATGCGTAATGTAAAATTGAATCATTAGATTGTTATAAATAAAGTACAACTTACATCATGTTTATTCGTTCATTTATCGTACGACATGTTAAATAACGATAAATAATTAAGAAATATATATAGACCTTATAGTGTAATAGCTCTATATTATATCTAGAGTAAATTTCATGAGACTGAGAAGATAATTTTTTAAAAATCATGTAGTATTTTATCAGCTAGACTCCTATACGATATTAGTTTCAAACGACAACATATAGTAAAAAGGTCAAATAATAAACAAGAAGAAACTTATTTTCATAGCTCGTTATTGTTGTCTTCCAATCATGAACTATATATTGAATCTTTGTACTGAAACAAGTACTTTTCTAAGTCCAAAATTATTGGAACAAGCAATAATTGGAGAACATGATTCTCTTTGCGTAATTAAAAATGATGATAGTTTATTGACAAGCAAAGTATTGAATCAACAAATAAGTATGCTTTACTATTGACTTATTGTAGTAACTCAGACAAATGAAATATAGTCAATAAACTTAACAGCTATAACTGGACAGAATTGATCACTAGATTCGTGCCTTTCAGCTCTTACCCTTCGTCGGTCAGAAACCTACGAACCTGAATGTTGAAATTATTAACCTGTGATAAACAACGTCATAAAAAAACTAATGAACTATTTCAACAAACATACTTGTTGACATTTACAAGCGAGATATCACTGTTTCATGCTAAATTTCATTTTTCGTTATCGTCTCATCATGATAAGTAAACGTATATTTTTGCTAATGACTATAATGTCATGACGAAAACAAATCTTCAGTTAATTAATTAATTTAAAGTTAAGAAACTAAATTTAATCAAAAAACAAAATTCAGAAATTGCAATATTATTCAACAAATTTGAACTCGAAATAAGTGAGTCATATTGTTCCAAATCCATGTCTAGTATGTGTGAAACGAACATATATAAAACGAAGATATACTTGAAAATTTTCCACATTATGTTAACATTTTTTTCTTGTGAAATATTTATTTATTTTTTGTTGTTTTCATTATATCGTTAAATTTTTATTTAAAAAAAATATTTGTCAACAAGAATAATGTCTATTATACAGTATTTATGAATTGTTACTTTGAATTGAAATTATCTCCATAACAGACGAATACGATCTTTGGAATAATAAAGACCAAGTTGGATTTGCCATGGAAATGGACACAAAGCAATATCGATAGTTAGTTCATGTGTATAATGTGTACGTTCATTTGTTAAACGAATTGTATGTCGATTGCAATCAATCAATAATTCAATAATATCATTTTTTTCTATATCACTTTTATATCCATTAAAATCAGAATATAATTTACCATTTAAACATACAAAATTATTAGCGATCCAACCGAATGTTGTTAGAGTATTGTATGCTGTTGCTTGTAATGGTGAATTTTTTGAAACGATTCCAATTAAATTCCATTTATGTGTACTAGTATGTTCAATTTTAAAACGAAATCGATGTTTTCCTGTTGAATATTCACCTTTACTACGAACTGTTCCATAACCATTTGATCCAATATTAACAATAAGTTTACCTTCATCTTTAATAGAAATTCTTCCTGCTGATTTTTCAAAAATTTCACTAACATTAACTATAATTTTAGAAATGAATGGAACATCAGTTCCACCTTTTCGAATATTAATTGTTGGTGGTTTATCTAATTCTTTCTTTATTTTAACAAGTGTATCCATCCATTGTTTTAGATCTGTTTCAAAAAAATTATCTTCATTTTGAGCTTTTGTTAATTCTTCAGTTAAATTTTTTATTGTTGTTATTGCATTAGAAGCAAAATGTCCGAATGCATTTAATATTTGTTTTCGAGCATCTGTAGCGACTTGTTGAATCTTTTCTATTGATTGTATTTCCCATTCATTGATTTGTTTCATTAATGGATGACTATTTGATTCTTCAGTATATTGTATAATTGTCTGTTTACATTGGCCATGCTCCAAAATAATTTTATCTAATAAAGTTGATAATTCTAATCGATGTTGTTCGACATGTTCCGTACAAAAAACTCTTTGACATCCAACACAGAAAGATAAACTTGGGACTTTACCACATATACTACATAGTGATCTATTCACTTTTACGGATGCCATGTGTTTATATATTTGTAGAAATTGTTTCAATGAGAAAAAAAAATTCAAGTACTATATGATTAAAAGTAAAATGTGCTTTTTTGTCATGTTGCTATCAACAAGTGAATAAAGAACGGCAGATGACGACTTTATGTTAGTTGTATAAGCGTACATAGCGAAAGAATAGAATTGAAATTTAAATCTCATTTCATAAAACGAAGAACATAGTAGAAAAAAAAACGATGGTCGTTTAATAGTGAAACAAATGGTTCTAATAATACGATGACGAATTGTTACGAAATACAATAAAACATAATGTTGGGATTTATTGGATTTATCTGAATGTATCTATTACTATTATGCAATAGATTTTAAGTAGATTAGTAGAGAATCATGCTTCTAAATGGCTAGGCCAACCTTTATCTAGTCGCTCTCATTAATCACCGTTCTTGTCCTCATCTTCAGATCAGTACATGCCTTTTACCTAGTTTCTTCCGTTTAATGATAATATATATATAGAGAAATCAAAAACTAATTCTGGCAATTGCTGAAACTACTCAATTTTCACGATCATCTTCGTCCAACGCCAATAAAAAAGATGCTCGGCGAAGTTAACACCGTCAGATGAATTTGCATAATCAATGAGTACTACTTTTTCAACGTGTAAGTCATGACTTTGATCGATCGATAACTGTATTAAGACGCTCTCTTCAATTTTTCTTCGTGATTCCGATAATCCAATATTGATGAAATTTTAAGAGAAGATTTATCTTGACTGAGGCACCTCACAGTAAAGACTTTACCCAGAAATATTGAGTGTACGAAGAGTTAATCTTAGGTCAATGGCTCAAAAATAGTTATTCTTGTGTTCCCATTTTCTCCATCACGTTTTATGTTAAAAATTTCAGATTGATTTTAAAATGTAGCCAACGTTTTGATGAGTGTGAATCTTGAAGTGCATGTGTTGGAGGGTATGTGGATGAGGATGATCGTATGAAAGTAGTTGGGCAGATTAGCTTGTCGATGAGGGTACGCATAATAAAACCAATAGCGAGTAAATCAGAACGATGTCAACGTAAAGACGACGAAATCGACCTGAAATGTCTTAATAAGCTCCATATTCACAGGTGGTTAGCAACAATACATAATAACTAAGCGAAGTAGTTGACGTCTACCAATGACCGATATCCGAAATTTGAGCAGGAGTATGGACGTAGCAGCAACATGCCTGCTTGTAGCTGTAGGCTGACGCGTCGTCGGATTACGACTGTGGATGTGCGTGCACATATCGCTGCAAATATAAGTAGGATGTGAGTGCGCAAAGTACTCTGATCATTACATATACACCAACGCCCACAGCCATACCCAAACTCATACATCCAGATAGCCGATGAAATTTCGCATCCATTGATGTGTCTTTGCTGCTCTGGGAAACAATTGGGGGTGGCATTGTAATGCGCCAGAAAACTGTTATTTGTCTTGGCAAAAATTGCTCTCACTGATATCGTGCGTCCTCTACACTAAATGTTAATTGATTTTCATGAGACGGCCAATAGAATTCTCATCACAATTGTACTTATGCATTGTAATTTCATTTCGACAAAGTAATTTTAGTTCTTATCATGAGCACATGTTACAACGATATTAGTACAAGAAAAACCAAGTGTTCAATCAATTATTTGTTGAGTTGAACGAAAATTCTCATAATAGTTTGTGAAGAGTAACAAATAGGTTTCTCAAGACCGGGTTTCGATTAATTCCTCGGTCATAGTGTTGCCTATGCTCTTTAATCATTATCATTTTTGTTACTTCTATAATGTCTTTTCGAAAAGGAAGCCATATCTGTACCACTCGAATTATTTTCATGTCTTATTGTAGATGCAATAAAGCGAACATTTGGAATTAAAATTATTTTTACAAACAGTATCAATGACGGCTCGTTCT
Source organism: Rotaria sp. Silwood1 (assembly GCA_905250075.1). Taxonomy (NCBI): domain Eukaryota; kingdom Metazoa; phylum Rotifera; class Eurotatoria; order Philodinida; family Philodinidae; genus Rotaria; species Rotaria sp. Silwood1. The sequence goes on along the minus strand of CAJNOP010000158.1, from coordinate 58,177 downwards.
CTTCTTAGTCTACCTGTTGAGATGATTCATCATATTCTTGATCATTGTGATTTACAGACAATTCTTCGTACGATTCGTCCTGTTTGTAAACAATTTCATAGCATTGTCGATAGTTACAAAAGATTCACAGTTACTCTCGATTTAAGTGTCAGCTCTCAATGGAACTTCATATCGTATCATATACGACCGGAAAGGATTGCCTCATTGAAGCTCTACAATAACAAGAATACCGTAGATTTTATTTTTACTTTTGTCTCATGCTTCGATACTCAGCAATTTATACGTTTACGTTCATTGGCTTTTTATCATTTTACAAGCGAGAAAATACTAGCTTTCCTACAATGTGTCAACATTAGATCATTATACAGACTTTCAATCAAATCTTTAGTAAATTTCAATAAGACACGTGACAGGAGCGATTGGTATTTTAGTTCACCATTTAATATTAACTCTCCTAAAACGTCTCCACAATCGTTGTCTGACATAATCACATACATATCCTCAGGTCAGTGTCGATTGATATACCTAAGCATTGATACTTGTAACTATAAGGAATATTACTCCATTCTCCGTCAACTACCTTATTTACAAACATTGAAAATGAAAAACGTTCAAATGAATAATATTGATCGTACATCTTCTATTCAGGTGTTTAATTCTACAGTGACATCATTGAATATTACCAATTGTTCGTTAGATGCAACAGACCTTGAGTTATTACTTCTACTGACACCAGGACTTCACCATCTTAAGCTAATGTCTATTCGAACGATCTTCGATCTTGTCTTCGATGGCGGCTATTGGGAGCAGTTGATTAAGACAAAGTTGCGTGTGTTGAAAAAGTTCGAATTTTTCTTCTTCCGTACCTACTGTCATGCTAGTGATTTTACTGATCTCGATTCAATTATTGCTTCATTTACAGCACCGTTCTGGCTTCATGAAAAGCGTTGGTTTGTTACCTGCGATTATGACTTGTTGTCATCTGAGCTGAGACTTTTTACGAAACCAATTCGTGTCTCTAATGTCGAAAATTCGATCCAATGTCAAGTATCATCCACAGACAAGATGTACCATCTGATAAAACAGCCAATGAAAGATATGGTTGTTACTGATTCAGATAAGGTACATCTAAAAGAAAGCACGAAACATAGTATTCTAGTATGGTTTTCTAGATGTAGCTATCTTTTTATTAATTTTAGAGAGATAGTAAAAGTAGACAAAGAAAACTTTCTTGTTCGTTATTTTCTGGCGTTTTTTCATGGTTTTCTTTTATGAAAATGTAATCATTTTGTCTGCTGAACTATGATAACTAGAGGCGAAATTCACATTCGTAGAATTTATTTTATAGACAAGTTAATATAGATATAGAACTCGTTGACAATGACTCATTAATTTGAGATGCTATGCATTATTTTCTTCTTACTTATTACCCATGCTTGATTTATAGTTGACATCTCTAATAGAAAAGATAGATTTTCAAATATTAAGTTACATTCTAAAACCGCATCGAACTTCTCAGTATTATCCATAACAAAAGTACTGATAACAGTGTGCTCGAATAACTACCCCGATATGTGTATGTCGTAGGAGCTTTAGTGAAATTGAGTATTTAAAGTGGTATTCAATGGATGCCTGATCTGGTCCACTGTTGAACAGTAGATAAACTATATAAGATGTTGATAGAACACTTGGTATAGTCCTTGACTTGTACTTTAAAATACGCTGTAAGTAAAAGACCATTATATCAGAATTTAACTGCTGTCTTTTCTCCTAGCATGTCCTCTCTCTATCTCGTCTATAAACCTTACAACTGCATGCTGCTTATCCTACATTTCATATATTCTGTAGAAGTGTTCATCTAATCGATTCATACATGATTCACATATCAATTCTACAGACTACATAGATTGTAATGTTCATTATCAGTTGATTTATAGTATTTGCAGTATTGCTTATTTTACATATAACAAAGAACAGACTAATAAAATGTTGAATTCTTCACATGATTGACTTGACATTTCTCTATAAGCTCTGAAATGAAATATTTTAACTCATTATCATGGCTTTTTAAATGAATGAAACTAAACATGTACATAATGCTCTCATCTGCTATTATACTAGGACTGAAAAGAGTGTATATAACACGGATTGTTTTCTTCTAACTTGTTATGTTTAGATAAAACCTAAGAAGTCATCTCATTTTTTTGTCTATTAGGAAAAAATAGAGAAAAAAGCTAAGAATAGTAAATTTTAATATTCACAAGTATCATTTATCTCAATTTGCACGAAAGTTATAAGAACGTTGTCCTTTCCATCGTTATGGTATTTTTGAACGAGATTTTTATTCGAGAATGAATGAATCATGCTTAAGACTACTTAGATTTGCCGCTTATTCTTGTAAACAGTAGCGAGCTGACTTGCAGTATTATCTATTCGAATAGCAAAATATAGAATAGGAATTCTAAAATAATGGAATAAACTATGAGAATGAGTCAAAAAAATCTTATTAACTCCAAAATTCATGAAAAACTCCACCATCTGTCTGGAAAAAAAGTAATTAAGATTTCATTATTGTCTTATCTTCTATTAAATGAAAAATAAAGAAGGCCACAAATACTTTGAGATAATTAGTAAGTTGATCTTGATAATCATTTATGTCGAATTTTCTCTTCACTTGTATTAAATTCTCATCTGATCAATGCATAGACACTCATGAAGCTGAATCTTGAAAACAAGAACATAAGAGATCTTGGTGCAATAATTCTCTCGAAAACATTACAGACTGACAAAGTAATCATGAATACTTCTTTCTTATTTTAGTCACTGTCTTTGTCATTGTTGGCAGACAATCACTGAATTATATCTCGGATCAAATCAAATCACAGTTATTGCTGCAGAATATCTTGGTGATGTCATACAGAATAATGCCGTAAATATCTATTTCCATTTTATTTATTTATCTTTTTGTCTTTATAAAGGTGCTCAAAACTCTCGACCTACGAGACAACCGTATTGACGACACAGGAGTACGATATCTCGCTGATGCATTACAAAATAATGCGGTAAAGTTCACTGTATATTTATGTCTATCATACAATATCCTCATTGTAATGTAGACACTTTCTGTATTAAATCTTGAAGAAAATAGAATCAAAGAACAAGGTTCACTGTATATTGCAGATGTCTTACGAAAGAATCAAGTGAATTACATTTGTTATTCATACTTTGCATAACTATCTTTTCCTCTAAGCAGACATTGACTATGCTAAATCTTGCGCGTAATCATATTTCCGATATTGGAGCACAATATATTGCTGACGCATTAAAAAACAACACAGTGAATTTCATTTCATTTACAAAAATGTTCAAACTAATTTTTTTTATTTGTCAACAGACACTTATTGTCCTCAATCTTCAAGCAAATAAAATTTCAAGTAATGGAGCTGAACGTCTCGCTGATGCATTGCAAACTAATTCAGTAACTAACACTGTCACGCCGTTATTCCCGTACTAATTTGTTTTTCAAACAGACACTCACTGAGCTCAATCTTGGAAAAAATCATATTGGGGATAGAGGGATACAATGTCTTGCTGATGCATTAAGCAACAACACAGTAAATTTTACTCGTTTTACCAAAATCATCATACTATCTTTTTTATCTGTCAACAGACACTTGTTGTCCTTGATCTTCAAGAAAACCAAATTCCAGACAACGGAACTGAATATCTTGCTGATGCATTGCGCGTTAATTCAGTAACTTACACTGCCACACCGTTGTCTCATGCTCATTTGTTCTTCAAACAGACACTAACTGAGCTCAATCTTAGCGGAAATCATATCGGAGATACAGGGATACAAGGTCTTGCTGATGCATTAAGAAATAATACAGTAAATTTCATTCTTTTGACTATGATGACATTACTAACATTTTATTTGTCTACAGGCACTAGTTGTTCTCAACCTTGAAGAAAACCAAATTACAGATGATGGAATTCAACATCTCGCTGATGCATTACAAAATAATTCAGTAAACTTCATTATCTTAGAAAAAAAAATATTATGTTCATATCATCAATCATATACAGGCACTCTTGACCCTCGTTCTTCGAAAGAATCGTTTTGGAGATAGAGGTGCATGCTATCTTGCCAGTAGCTTGCTCAAGAACACAGTTAGTAGTTCCTCTTCATCGATTTTATATTTATGGTAATCTTTTCACCAGACTCTCACGACATTGTATCTCGGCTGGAATCAAATTGGAAATGATGGTGCCTATCACTTGTTCGATATTCTACGAAAAAAGACAGTGATTTTTATCCTGTATACACATTTATCATGCTAATTTTTTTGTTTCATCATAGACACTTATCAAACTGGAATTGATTAATAATAAGCAAGGTTTTTGTGCTGTTTTTGCTGAAATTCTCCAAGTTTCAATTGATAAAGTGATTTCGATATTTCTTTCATGTACAGATAGTAATATTCTCTATAAAAAATAGGCACTCACCGAAATAAATCTTCAATCGAGTGAAATAGATGCAAAATGTTTCGAATATCTTATAAGTATCTTAAGAAATAACAATGTAACTTTGATTTTTTGCTTATTATAGTCACATTCATCTTTGTACCATTTTTTCTAAAGACAATAAAAATTCTGGAACTTGGAAACAACAAAATCGGCGATGATGAAGCACAGCTTCTCGTTGATGTGTTACAAGATAATTCGGTTTGATTTGCTTGCTTTGTATCTATCTAATTTACATACTTGTGTACATCTATAGACATGCACTATGCTTGGTCTTCGGCGAAATGAAATCAAAGATCGTGGTGCACAATCTCTTGCCCATATGCTGCGAAACAATCATGTAAAATTCACTGCTTTCATATTTGAAATTTTTTTGTTTCATCTTTAAAAGACACTGACTTCTATCAACCTTAGCAAGAATCAAATTGGGGACAGAGGCCTATTGAGTCTAGCCGATGCTATGAATAACAATACGGTGATACCCGTTTACTCTTCTTATGTCTCGTTTGTATTATAATTTTTACATACAGACACTTGTCACATTAGATTTGTGGGAAAATTTGGTGAGCGACGATCTTGCGGCACAAGTAACAAAGAAAGACTGTCGAATCATTCTTTCAGTATTCGATTAACAAAACTACTAGAAAATATTATTTTAACAATCTTTATTCAACATTTTTGTATTCATAATCAAGAAAAATAAAAGATTGCTGTTCTTAACATGAATATTCCTGCTTGTTTATATCCGCTGAACATAGTTGCTCGAGGAAGAGCATTTAAATATCAATAAATTTAATAAATCCTATAAGCTTTGTAGAGAAGTAACTCCTAAAGAAGTCCTAACAGCCCCTCTTTCAGTGATCTAACTTTGATGAAATATTTTTTTGCCCAAGAATATAACAGTCAAGAGCAACAATTGTTTATCAGGCAACAAAGTCATAAACTAAAAGTAGATAAGAATGAATAATTACATATACACATTTTATTACTTGGAAAAAACCCAACTCCTTTTAGCTCACCTGTATGTTTTATTACAATCATACTACGACGCAATTAAAAAGATAATTTCATCATTATCAGTAATAACAGTCCCATTAGTCACTTCAGATAACAATGTATAATTGATAAAAACCAGCCTACATAGATATATAAGTTTAAACTTATCAAACGACGCAATTGCCGAGCTCTATAAATATACAGGCAATGCTTTTGAATTTCTATCACAACATATTCAAAAGTTTTCTTCCTCACATTTACGTTAGATTGCACATTGAATAGTAAGTATGCAATGTCCAAAAATAATTAATCTTATAGTTTTATAGAGGCACTTTTTTTTCAAAAGAAAGCGTCGGTGCAAGTTTTTAGTTCATTGCTGCACATTTGTCAGACACCATGGACGAGATAGTCTCGATCATGTCTGTTCTAAACATACCGTAAAAACTGAACTATCAATTCTATTAAGCTTACTAACACTCTTTTGTAGAAAAATATTGTCTCTATAAGACTACATACTAGGAAGAAGTTTGTCATTATGTTTTTTGACGCATTTAGATCAAGTATAAAATGTTCAAAACTGAATATTGTATCTGGATGAATGTCCACGTGGGAGTGGTATTACTACTCTTTGTTGGAGTGATCGGTAGTCCAATAAGAACTTTCAGTAATCCACTGAATGGCAAAGGTGTGGATCTGTTTGTTGTCGTCGATGAAAATAATGCACACATGAATGTTATGCAATTAGGACTGTTAAAAACAACCATAAACAATATGGCTACCGAACTGAATCCATATGGGTCAAGGCCTCGATTTAGTATCCTTTTTTACGGTGCATCTTCAACAGTTAGTACTGTTAGTCTAGCGGCTACTACTGCCTCAGAAGTCAAGACAAGATTGGATCTGAAACAATATACAGTGACACAGTCAAATCCATCTAATTTGGTATCGGCTTTGAATAGTGTCGACTCGTACTGTGAAACGTATTGTCGATCGGACGTGCCACGAGTGACTGTTATTATATCTAGTACACCAGATTCTTTAGCGGAATCTACCATTCGTCAATTAGAAAGAAATCGCGGTATGACATTTATCGTTGTTGGTATCGGAATTTTGGGAAATACAGCAGCTTTGGATCGACTGGCTTCACATCCTGCACGATACTATGCTATTCCAGTTATGACTGTTTATGAGCTGATTCTTTCAGCTACATATATTGCTTCTCTGGTTTCTGATGTACCTCGCCTTCTTGTGATCAATAACCCATTGTCGATTTCGAGTGTATCAAACAGCATTTATTACACGGTGCAACTTAACACCTATTCATACACAGCGACAAGTGACACAATCGTCATGTTTGCGTCTAATTGTCCAAGCTGTAGCGTATACGCTTCGCTGTCTGAACCGAATCCGACTAGTGCTAACACAATTGAAAATTCCCGTCGTCATGATTTCTATGCTGGCAATGGATACCCCAACACATTGTATTACTTTCGTATACCGAAAAACACTAATCGATTTTATTTAAGCTTACTAGGAAAGAGCGTGCCTTCTACCACTGCCACTATCTTGCTAAATGTCTTCACCGTGCCAAATATGATGGTGATTTAGATCAGAAACTTTCAAACAACAGGTCTTGCGAGCCTGATTAGCTAAACGACTTATGAAATTAGAACAATTGTTCTTTTCTTTCTTGTAGAAGTGGTCTTGAAAGAAAAAATAAATTTGTGTAAATAAATAATTATAATCAAATATTTTAACGGAATGTCTATGAGATGGATCATTGAACGATTTCATCGAATGAATATAAATTCACTGGGAAGCACTCTATCAGTAGGCTTGAGTGTGTGAATGTTGATCTACATCTGAGATTAGTTGTGAGTTGTGAATGTTGGTATCGGTGAAGGTATATGTTTGAAGAGAGAGTGTGTGTGTGTCAAATCTTTAACAATAGTTTGAAGATTTTTCTAATCGAATTCTCTTTATGCTTTAAAAAAGTTAAATGACTTTTCGAAAAGCCAAACATTTGAATTTTTTATTTTATAACATGAAAACGAATAATAAATATTCATCGATGACATTTTAAAGTTAGTGACATTCTACTTTAGTACACAGCTTTACCTAGACGAAAAAACAGTTCAAGATTTCAGATGAATATTTCAAAGTAACTGTGTTAATAGATCAGTTTCTATCAACTGAACTGCTGAAGTGGCTCATCTGAACAATGTATTCTGAACTATATTAGATCTAGAACTACCTCGACGATATTTTCTCAAAGAAATGTAAAAGGCTTAGTTTTTTCGTTTGGCAACATAGACAAATATCTTCTGACGATAAACTGAAGCTTAATTATTGCGGATACTATTGTTTATATTTTTAAGAAATAAAGTCATTGCGAAATATATCAAGAATCTACTTCGAATAAAAATATTGTTGTTGGATGGTGATTATTATCTTTCATCATTTTTTTGCAAGAAAATAACGTATTAATGCAAAATATAAAATCGTACATAAAACTCCCATATGAATAAGGTTGATTACTTTGTCCAAAAAAAAAACATGCATTTCTCAGGTGTATTTAAGCATACTCAACTTGAAATCGACAAGCTGTATAAATTGGAAAAAACCAACAAAAGTGTGTTGTTATCATCTTTATCTTCTCCGTTTTTATTTGACATCAAGAACTAAAAAACGACAGTATTTGACGAAGAAAAAAGAATATTCACGTCATTCTTCACCATATTAGACGCATATGAATATTTAAGTCACACGGATTCGTGAAGAGAGAATAAGGACAATGAAGATAAGTTTTTCTTATTTAAATAATAAATATTCATCAGTGTTTGAGAGAATGTATATTTAAAAAAAAACTGTCTTCTGATCACCATAACAAATTCTTTTGATCCTTAAACGTATTAATACGAAATGGATGATAGGAAGTTAGTGCTGATGAGTTATACATGACAAGTAATACACTTATCTCAAAAACTAATTGATTGACATGAAAAAGTTAAATAATAAGAATATATGTATGGCTGAAAAGACGATGCGCACTAACACACCCAGAAACAACCACACCAGCATGTACACACACCCTCTCCCCGACACCTGATAGAAAATAGATAATGGAAATTAATAAAAAGTATTGTCAACGCAGCAAACAGTTCTGTTCTTATAATCAATAAAAATCTTGTCGAGTTTCATTTCATATTAGAGATATAATAGCACGCAAAAAGTCACATGAAATCGTTCAGTCATATCACTTATTTACTTTGCATTGTTGCCTTTCACTCCATATTTTATAGCATAGATTCAAGTTACGTCTACTCGTAAAAATCAATGAGAACAAATCAGGTTTATACTTTTGAAACATATATTCTGGATGTCTGAAAAAGCAAGAATACAAAAGCTTATTTGTTTAGACGGCAAAAAAGTTTTAGTATGCCTACCCATCATGCAACTCATGAATGTCCGACCACTGTGACAATGGGCCAGCAAACTTCTGATGATACGTATATTGACAACCTAAAGTCGATGGATATCGTGGTGTGCCACTACCACAACAATTGAAGGATGAACAACTATGACCATAACCCTCATATTTCTGAAAGAAGGATAAAATCATGTTGTTTATCTTAAGTGACGAAAGAGCCATTAAAAGCATTTACTATCAAAATCAAGTCTAGAATAAAGGTTCCACTATGAAGTCTTATGTGAAGAACATAATGAAATTCTGAAATTGAAATACCGATTCTATATAGATCTTATGTTTCCCTGAGAGTATTGAAAATTCGAATCGTGTGTAGAAACACGATCTTACATGGTTTTCGAGTGTTTTTCTTGGGTTCTTTCCAGCTAATGAAATTCCGAAAATTGGTATTGCAAGAAAAAAAGTGGTAGCCAAGATCAACGATCATGTACTAACCGATTCCACGTTTTATCTTGAGGTATCCACTTAACTTCGAAAACGTAACACTCTCGAACATTACTCTGTGTTAGATTTAAATATCCAATATTCACCCCTGGATGATATAGGCACAACATTTCTTTTTCATTTTTGAGCTCATTGAAGTATAATCCACATCGTTGACATAATGCCATGAATGGCAAAACATCTTGCATTGTAAATTTGATATTTGATTCTGACAAACAACTGGAATGAATAAAAATTCGCTCTAAATTTTGTTTATGGTTTTTAGTGTTGAATAAACGGCAAGCACTTAAGAGATCAATGTTTTCACACTGATAAAATTCAATATGTTTAAGTTGTTTACAGGACGCAGCTATATATTGAATACCATTCACCGTTAACAAATTACCCTCAAAGCTAATTTCTTTAATCGAAGGAAATAATAGTGCAGTTAAGCGTAAAGATTCGTCAGTATGAACAAAATTTTTGAATAGGACCTACAACATGAAGAAAGATTTCATTTAAAATGATGAAAGTGCATCTCTCAAAAAATGCTTCAAATTGATTTAATCAAAATTATGAACAAGTACTCGTAATTTTCTTGAATACTTTGCAACGCATTATAAAACAGATAATACTATTAATAAAGAATATGTTAATATAGGTTAGAAATCAGAAGAAATTCACTTTTGTTGCTCTCTGATTCAATTCTAGTTTGTATCATACTTTTTCTACTAATTGAAATCGTTGCACACTTTCATCTGATGATGCCATTTTTTCTAAAACATTCTCCAAAGCTTTCGGATCATCTGGTGGTAAAATCATTGACCATAATTTCACCTTAATAACATTTTCCGGATCATGACGTCTTGAACTATAATCACGCATGTGACCAATGTATGGTAATTCAATCATATTGGGCCATAATTTCAAATCGTTATAAATACGTTCTCTCCAAAAACGACATGTTTGTGCTAAATGAACAAGACTTCGCAAGTCTAAATAGCTCAGTAAAATTGGAATTATATCAAGAAATGGTCATGAGTCCATAGTAAATACAACTGAAATAGAAAAATACTCATAATAGTGTAGATGATAATTTTACTGATTACAGGCATACATATGTTTTCAGTCATTTGTGATATGAGTGTTTTTCACTACGATTTCACTTTTTTCTCAGGCGTCCTACGTTGTCGTATTACGAATGCCGATGCAATTACACTAGAAATATGTATATAAATTGATTACCATGACAAATAAATATTTTTCTTCTGTTGGTTTTGTTATTTTTCATCCGTGACCACGTGGAAAAGGAACGAAAGAAACCTAACATCACTTAGTAAACAAGAAAAACACAACGTACTGTAAACTTTATCGAAAACCATCAGAAGTTTTGTGCATTTTTTTGCTTATTATTCGAGTACAGTACTAAAACTGGGATATATGTTTCACTATGAATCGGCAATGTTGACTTCTCTCTACGTTTGCTAAACAAAATTGAGACCTTCACAGATTATTTGCTTTGATAACTATTGAATTTGCCAAAAACAATCGTTCAATTCTATGATAAGTTACAGTTTGATGTTCTATATAAATTGTTTTGAAGTTTCCCTATTGCCATCAATCAATCAATTTATTGTTCGACTAAAGAAAGATTTGCTTCAAAATCCAAAAATCAATAACGAACACGAATCAAACTGAATGAGATTAGATTCGTTGAAGTAGACGGATCACTTTCAAATTTTGATTTTGATTTCAATGATTTTTGTTAAGTAATTCATGACATATTAAAATAGAAATGAATATTTTTCATCAATGTCAGTCTTCGTTAATTCAAGAGAAACAATCGTTTTGACCGTGATCTCAATGCTTCATTAGTAACGATATCATTGGTTCTTGTTTGAAGACAGTTAGCTATACATTCCCGAACAGCTATAGAATCAAGATGCGGCAAGTCTCTTATTCGTTCGTTGATCTATTATAATTGGAACCAGTCAAATATCTCTTCGAGCTTCATCATGCACGGTGACGTAGCTTACAATATGATTAGTCGACTGTAGTTTTACAACATTGTATGTTTAGCATAGGCTTTTATCGAAGAATCCAAACCACTCACACTGACTGTCGTCCTTGTCATTAGCTTATATAATTCGCATGCATAAAGGTTTTGTGTTGAATATCATTGTTTTCAATGACAGCTGATGTTCTTCTAGTTAATTTTCTCAGCATATTTATGATATGTCGTCGTTTTGACTTTATCACGAATGCCATACTATTGTGAAGTATATTATAAAGAATCTAAATAGGAGAATCAAGCCAACAGCTCGATGTCATCATTAATAGTGATTGTTTTTCTTTTCTTTGTCATTGATATATTACAAGCGTCATTATGTCCATTGGTTTTCACTCAAAAGAATTTCAACGTCACTAAAGTTCGATACTTTTATTATATTAAGATAATCTTAATTCTCATTTTAGTATGCAGGTCTTTGGTATGAAGCCTATCAGCATGATATTAACGAAGTAGATACACAATGTGAAAATGGAACATATACGGCCAATTCTAATGGAACCATGGATGTATGGAGTCAAGGTCTAAATAAACTCAGTGGTTACTACAGCCATCGAGGTCTGGCTAAGCCTAAGAAAGAGTCGGAGCCAGCTGCTTTTCTCATTCATTATACAAATCCGAGTAATGCTCTCCAGTATTCTATCAGCGTTGATTAGTTTTATTCTTGTCTATAGGTCAAACGGTCAAATATAATATAATTCAAACGGACTATGAGCAATATTCATTGATCTAGTCATGTGATTATGTTCCTATTGTGGGTATAAAATTTGAACATGTTTGGTTTCTCTCGTAAGTTTATGTTTATTTTTCTTTCTTCACAGGAATGAAAAAAAAAACTTTTTCTTTCTTACAGTCGAAATAAAACTTTACCAGAACCTATTGTTGAAGAGCTCAAAAAGGTTTTAAAACACATGCATGCTAAATCAGACGATATCAATCCAACACTTCAAGGTTGTTGAAAATTAGATATCATCATGTAAAATCTTTTCTTATTTTTCGTTGCTGCACAATGTACTAGACTTCAGAAAAGATTCTATTCTTTTTTTTTGTAAACAGATGGATTCGAAGTAAAGTTTGTGACAGTGGTACACGTGCAAAACTCTACAACTTTATTGAAAGATATTATGAAGAATGCATTAGTATGATCGCTTGTGACTCTCCAAGTAGCGCTGCAAAAATTCTCCTGCATATTCATATCAACCATGTCATAGCATGATCATCTACATTCTACTTTAGTATTTACAAATGAGATAAAGCCCACTGCTGACATTTAATAAAATGCCTCATGTTCTATTTACTTATTGAGCTTTCCTGCGCCAACGAATGTAGCTGATCAAATATTCTTTGTGAAAACACATCATCTATTCAACGGAACATATGCACACCTAGAACTTATTAATGTACATCTACAAAGGATTCATGCGATTCAAAAAGTACGTGTCTTCTCTGGCAAAAGATACAAAGCAACTTGATCGTGTAGATCTTTGCCTAGCAAAAAACGAGAAACTATTAAGGGATTATGATATAGATGTCGCATGAAAAGGAAAAGAATGAAGTCGTATTTCGTACTAAACAGAAGAATTATTAGGTTAGACATCATCAACACTTGTTTAAAGATGTGTCATTGTTGCATAACAGTTACTGTTCATTTCTACAAAACAAGAACTCTGGTAAAATTTTTTCGAGCGAAAACTAAATTAAGAAAGTAAAACAGAATACTCCACAGAGGTTGCTCTGATCATAGCGAAGGTACGCCAGTGTAGGTGGGGTAGAAGATAGCAGTCATACCTACATTCGATTAGAATCTACGATGAAAGTCAAGAGGGTTCGTTGTTAAACTTCAAAGCTAGTGCATTTTACAAACAATCACAATCAACTTTCAATAAATAACTCTGGACAATGTAAGTTTATCGATCGATCTCGAATATTTGTCCTTAGATAGAACGATTTAGGAAATGTCCATTTATACACAAATCATCATTCGCATAGTGGCATGAACTCATATGATATCAAACAATAGTGAGAACAAAAATCTAATTTCATCATAATTGTTTGATGATGATAAGTCTGCGAATGTGTTACTAGATATGATCTGACACAAAATCAGTTCAAGTAATTCTAAATAGAGGTTGCTTCTCTGTAATATTTCCCATATGTTCATGGAAAACCGAGACAGATCATATAATAGTTTTGTTTTAAGGTACTGGAATGAGTTTCCTATGTTGCTTGATTTTATGTAAAAAAATAACAAACGTAGATCAACGTTTGACTTGAAAATAAAAATACAGCATGTTACAGATGTTAAGTAAAAAATCTCAAGCTTGAATTAAACAAATATAATGAACAGCTTGCCTAACAATTGTAAATTGTTCATATTGACACCTAAACAAGAAAATAAAGCATTTCCAATGGTTGATAAATCAAATAACAAGTATACAAGTCCAATTCTGAAAACTAAACTAAAATTACAGTCTAAACTTTAGATATTCGCAATCGAAATGAGAAAACTTCTTCAATCAATATAGATTTCATCAAAGTGTCTAACAATTCTAGTGACTATTTTTTTATATACACTATTCTGTCGTAAACAAAAATACTGTTATTTGTCAGAATAACATATATTTTGCATTAATATTCGTCATTTAGCAAAGTGAATTCATTTTATTACACGGTCTTTCTGTTGAGAAATACATGTATAGACAGCGAAGAAAAAACGCATACTTCTTCTCAATGAATTTCTATTTAAACCAAACTCATAATTTTAATGTTTCAGAGTTCGTCAAAAACAAGCTAGATCTATTTGTAATTTGAACTAAAATAAAGAAAATATTCTTTGTCAGACCGAATTTTCGAAAAAAAAAACATTTGGTTACTTCCGACGTAGGATATTAAAATTATAACTTTTTGATAGCTAATGAGAAAAGGAAAATGAGTTAAGTCTATTTTTTTTATCTCTTGAAGGTTCTCTTTAAACGAATATTGAACAACCATATAACAGAACATACATAGTTTCCACAAATGCTATTCTTTCACAACTTTCTAATAACGCCTAAAATATCTGACGGTATGTACACGTACCATCAGTTTATTTTGTTATGTATTTTTAGTTTGTTCAAGTAGCCATTTGTAAATTTCTGGATTATTGTATGTTTCTGTCCATGAATCATGTTTTAAATTCGGATAAACTGTTGATTTACAAAGTGGACTATTCAATGCTTTAATTAATAATAACGATTCTTCAACTGGTATTACATCATCTAATTTCCCATGAAAATTCCATATGGGTAGATGTTTCAAAAGTGAAATACACTGACGATCGCCACCACCACATATAGGAATGATGGCAGCGAACCGAGTAGGTTGAGCTATTGCGAGAGACCATGTACCATAACCACCTGAAAATGCAAATAAGAAGTGAGATGCATAAAATTCAAAATGATTAATATACATATATGAAAGATGAATCATTTTCACAACAGTCTTGTCTGTTAGATGAATAACAGGAATCTTATATATACACTAACATTCATTGTATAATGGTAGTGAATCAGGTAAAATAATCATAAACGTTGGTTTAAAAAAAAGAATACTTTTTTTTCGAATACTGATCAATACTGATAATTATTGAGTTTCAATTGTTAGCCTGAGAAAGAAGGAAACTGAAGTTTCGAGCAATTTTAAGCTACAACTAGTGCCACTCAACTGAACACTAAAGCCACTTTGATTCGTGTAGCAATACGATAGCTTTTTTTTTGTAAATTGTAGAATATTATTTCCAACAAAGATAATTTTCGATTTGTTTATTTTTTCATTGCATAAGAATATATCAATTCTAGAGACTTCAACTAATGCATATCTTTAAAACAACTTACCCATACTGATACCAGTCACATATATTTTATTTTTGTCAATACAATATGTTTGTTCTAATTCATCCAAAAGTACTGACAAGACCTTGGAATCCCATCCATAACCTCGATCAACTTGTGGACTACATGTAATAAAGTTTTCGGCTACTAACTGTGCACATTCCATATTGATATTATCCACCGATGGATTATCTTGTTTGTTGGATGAATAAGCATTAACCAATTTTGGAGGACCATGTTTTAGAACTTTTTCAATTGGAGCATGTGATTCTCCAGCACCATGTAAGAATAAGAGAAGAGGCCAATGCTTGTCTGTTTTCTCGAATTCATAACTAGGAGGAACGGATAATAAATATTGATAAGCAAATGGAATTACTGATGTTTTTTTCTGTTGAAATACTTTTAACATCTGAAAATAATGCAGATGAAATTTAACAGTTGTATCATATGAAGTTCAAATCTTAACGAAAAAAAGTCAGTCATTTAGCTAGAATACTTTTCATAATTTGAGTGCTTGAGATTTTGTATTTCGAAAGTATATTTTCTTGAAGTTCTTTCCAATATGAGTGCATTGTATAAGAACTTATAGCTCTAGGATTAGAAAGTTTCTAATGCACAAGTCATGAAATTTTCTTTAAATCAAATAGAAGAAAAAATATTGAATTTGCACTTACATAGTTGATTTTTCTATATTGAAAAAATGCTTAATATCTATTAACGGTAGAGACTCTTGGAGTTTGTTTATAGTTTTCAATTCTGAATATTGAGAATTACTAGAATCGTTTGATTTTGAATCCATGCCAATCGCTTTTTGAACATGCACTCTATTGAAACTCAACAAATAGTCTGACACACCTAGGACAAAAAAAACGATACCCTTAAGATGACGTGATTTCCAGTACTGATCATTCTCTATCAATTTTTACTTCAAGAATATTATTTGAATCCGAGTTTTAGATATTCGACAACGAAAGTAATCACGTAAACTTATCGTAATTAAAATTATTTGATTTACAAAGCTTTCATTTTTTGTTTTCAACCGATTGTTGATAGAAACTCTAGTTTGTTTTACGTATATTTCCATTCATGATATATTTCAGTGTCATGAGTGTGTGAAGTATTCTCTTTGAAAAAGATGAATAGCAAAGACATAAAAAAATACTACGTTCATTGATAATCTCTTTCCAAAAACCTTATTAGTGTCTTTCGTTAATTGTTTTAAAGACAAGATTGATTCTTTTTGACTATATAGTAGTGGTTTGATCTTTGAACAAATTTTTAACACATGGAAGAAAAAATCTTCACCATTTTCTGTTTTTTCTATATACTCTGAAATAATTAATTGACTATATTCTGTTTTGTAGTCTGTAAAGTCTCAAATGTTTGATTTCTATTTGGCTACTATTTGCAAGTCTCAGCAGGGTAATTTTCGTCTTTATTGATCGAGATAAACTGGAATTCAAGTCTTTTGAAATAAATGTTGATGCAGTAAATTAAAACATATACTGAATAGTCGATTGTAGTTCAAACAACTATACAAAAAGCATACCCTATATGAACCTTTATGAGCTAAATATATAACATTCTGCTAGTATAATGTGAAGCAAGTAATGATGCAAAGTATTCATATCCAACAATTTTTCTTTAAATTACTAACATTATCAGTAGAAACATTGGAAGGGTCAATGACTACGTTTATGTTGTAGACAAATCGGAAAATTTGTACTTAAAAGACATCAAAATAAAAAGACAGAATAACGTGCATAGCTCATGTATGTTGAATAAAGAATGAGAATTCATTTCTAGAACGGAAAGTGAATATTGCTAATGAAAACCAAATATTTAGTTTTTAAAATTTTGTAGTCAATCAATGAGCTGAGTCATCGAAACTCATATATCATGTAGCTTTTATTTTTCTAGTTGACTGAATAGCCAAATCAGTTTGTACACGAATTCCTCTCTCATATATGCTCTAAAAAGGTGTCGCTTTTGTACTTATATGACGAGAAGTGTTATTATCAGAAGTTGTTGACTATAATCAATTTTTTACTTTTAAAATAAGTAATACTTTAGTCAATAGGAATTTATGATCGTGTTCTTCATTTATCCTAAAGTCAAATAAACTTTTTTAAAGTAAATGATACTCACATGTGGATTTTCTCATCCAAGCATTCCACCCTTTAAGTACTAGGTGATTAATAGAATAACATAAATAACATATGACAATATTCTCATAGTATTGTTATTATTATAAAATATTGAAATAGCAACAATGATTTACAAGATGAAATGAAATAAATGATATTTTTAATCTCTCTCATATATTGAATTGTAAATTATCAATTGCTGAATTATGTTCTAAGAATTGAGAGTGAGGATGATGATGATTATGATGTAAATTTGATATTCTTACTCTAGTATTCAAATTAAATTTTTCAAACGCATTACTAATTCATTGTATTGTCATATATATCTTACAATTATTTTTAGATTTCATTTAATGTTTTAAAACATTTCATGAAAATATAACAACATCAGAAAACCAATGATGTATATGTAATATTCTATAATGAAATTGACATAATTTTTTCATGATGATTACACTATAAAAATAATACAAAAATTTACTTTTCTTTGATTTAAAAAGATAAATGCTTCGTTGTTTCAGTGACCACGTATAATCTAAAAATGTTCTTTCATGAAAACAAAATAACATTAGAAATAAAAACGTTTTCTTTCATATTGCTTTGGCATCGAATGAGGACTTACATAGCTCAATTCTTCTTTTATAAAGTTTCCAATTTAAATATTTTTAGTTGATATAGATTTTATTATATTTGTGCTAAAGAGATATCATATTCTTATTCACACAATTTCAGATCAACTCGATATCCAGTCCGATTGTACCCTCACCCTCACCCTCAACATAAAATGATCGAAAAAAATGATAGAGAAATCAAATATATTAAATAAATTTATTTTTACAAAGATTTTCAAGATTTATTGTGTATTGAAGAAGAATAAACAGAAAAAAATTCTCTGCAGATAATCATAATTATACGATTATTATATATAACAGATAACAAAAAAATCAAAACCAAAGACGAAATCGAAGTATTTCGATATCATATCGACTATAAGGGAAAAGAGTTTGTACCATAGAACGATAAGGTTCGACTTTTTCTTTATGAATTTGACCATGAATATCGAAAAAAATAAGTTCTTTCATTTGTTTAACTAAGTGAGAAAGATTTTCTTGAAAAACGGCGACATGTTATACTAAAAAGGAAAGATTTTTTTCTTAATTTATTCTTTCACATAAATTTATATTTTTTTCATATCAATTGATTCAGAGGTTTAAAGTGGCTTATACCATTGATTGACTAAACGTGAATAAGAATATATATGTTTATTATAATCTGGTCGAACTAGAATAAAGAAATCAAACAAAATAAAAATTTCTATCATGAATATAGATAATTTTAGAGTTCGAGTTGAATCTGATTAGATCTTGAAAATTCTAACTTATCGATCAACACTCGAATTAGGTATATGCCAGAAAAATTTTAATAAAGAATGAAACCCTTTTTAATTCAAATTGATTTTATCCTTTTATATATTCGGAAAAAAAAAATCTATTCTTCATAGTTCATATAAAATCTACATACTAGATGTCCATGGAAAATCATCTAGACGCCAAAGACGTAATGTTTGTAAATTAGACATATAAGTACTAAGAAAAGGTACAAGATTTTGACCAATACGAATCGATTCGTTTGAACCACGATGACAACTAGGAATCCTAAATTCGGCATATTGAACAGTATTCAGTGCATTTTTTCTTAGTTCATCAAATGCCTAAAAATAAAATAAAAATAGATAACAGTAGTTTGACTGATAAATGGTATATTTCAAATTACAGTTTAATCATGATTAAATGCATAGAATAAGTACTCAATTTTTTTTTCTTATTAAAATTAAATAAATTATTTATTTTTTTTCGCACTATATAAAATGAATCTATTCTTTTTTCGATACAATATGAAAAAACAGAATATTGATTGTTCTACAAAACTAAATTATTTTTCTTTAATAGTTCGTTTAGTAATACATCCATTGAAATTATTTGTAATAAACAAAATGAAATTATCAAACTCAAAAAAAAGAGTATAAATATAAACAGGGATGTGCCGATGGGGGGGACGGGAGGGGGGGTCCGGACCCCCCACTTTTGAAAAATATTGACTTTCTTTATTAAAATTGCTGTAGAACTTTTATATTAAAATCTGGATATTACAGCTTTTTCCTGAGGGGGAGTACAGGAATCTATACCTTGGACCCCTCCCCCCGCCCCACTTTTTTTCTTTCGGCACATCCCTGAATACAAATGATACTTACATATTGAACAACATGCAAAAGCCACTCAAACTCATATACTCGAAGATCTTTGAGTTGAACAGGCATTGAAATAAGATGAGCGAGGACTTTTGCACGTGCTTTAATTCGATCAATTGATTCATCATAATTCCCTTGGAAAAAAAATTTATTTGTATTTTTGACTATTGAATAAAAAATAATAATTTATTTTAAGATTTACGATTAAATTTCTACCATCAACCATTTATTTGATCAAAATATGTCAGGAGAAAAAGCAGTGAAATTTTAGAACGCACTATATTTATCCCTATAAGGCTATTATATTTTATGACTTATTCTGTTCAATATATAGATAGTTAATAAAAAGCTTTCTAGAAAACTTTTTATTAATTATGGTCAAACAGACCTCTCTATTGCAGGAAGCTGTGAATCTCTTTAGACCTAAACCTGATCTGTGTCCAAAAGTTTAATTTATTTCTAGATTCCGGTCTACATCGAGATTTATCTTCAGAAAGTCTTTCTCGTTAGTGGCAATTTTCAATTGTCATTTTATAAAAACTTGGAAGGTAAATAACTAACATCTTTCTAAATTAAAATACAAAAACTTTTTCTTCCAAACAATTAGATGAAACGGTTTTCAAAACAGAGTCTATCAAACGAACTTTAATAACAACACGCAAAATTTAATGTTTTAACAAACCTCAATTATTCTTAAAATTTTCTTTATTAATGTAATACGGAAAATCTTTTCTCGTATTTTCATTAAATATTACAAAAGAGTGTGGAAACTTACCAGACGTACGATCAAAATACGGATTAAAATCAAGTCTAGTGACGTTTCGCAATTGAATATCAGTTAATCTGCATTTTTCATTTTCAAATGGCATTTCAGATACTATTAACTGTAGATTATCAGTGGTTATATACTATCCTAAATAGAAAATAACTTTCATTTAATACAAAAACATATATGTTCATAAGGAGCTATTCTTTGTTACGCAATTGTAATTCATCATAATATTCATTTTTCTTTTATTCAAATTGATAATTTTAAATGAATTTATTATAGATGTAACTTCACCGGGGCAAAGTCATCTTCTTTTCGAATCGGAATCGGTGACATCTTTTATCGTATCAAAGTTAAGATCGCTCACCTCATAATTTAAAAGTGATTTATAACTGCTTTTCAAAATACTGAGTTGAACGTATTTCACACTGATCAAAGTTAGTAGTAGTGTTCTCTTTTGTTGTTTATCGATCCATTATTTATAAAGTTCTGAACTACTAGATTAATGGATTATTCAAAGATTGAGAAGTATTATGCTGCGAATCATAGAAATGTTTTCGATTTCACATTTCGCACCTATCAGAATCAGCATCCCTAGATATAACAAATAAAGAAACTCACCCATATGAAGTTTGATACAAGAAACATTAGGAAATAATTCACTAAATTGTTCAAGAAATAAATAAAGAGATGGCTGTAAATCCATCCAAACATATCGTGTTTGTGGCCAATTGAAAAGATCTCTCTCGTTACTAGAACAAAAGCATAATTATCTTACAATATTTTATGCCTTCTTACATTAAATTATTGGAAAATCGAGGTGTATAATTGAGAGAAGAGGTAAGATGTTGATAAGAAGTTATTGAATCAAAAAAACATTTAATATTTGTCCATTGATGATCAACAAAAAACGGATGAATTTTAAATGAATTAATTATTTCCTCAATATCAATCATTGGTACGTTACATTTGGAAAAAATATAAAAATCAAAATTTCTTAAATTAATTACTTCATCAGGCAAACAATATCGCTGAATAAAATTTGCATCAATAACAGATTTCCAAATAGCTTTATTTGTTTCATATAATGTGTCACTTTTCAAATGAATTTTCAATTTTTTAATATGATTAAGATTGTTTAGAATCCACTTCAAATAAGCAAATTCTGAATCATTATCAACGAAAGTTTTCAGAGTAAAACTTTCTAGTTTTGGTACCTATAATAAAAAAGACACAATTCAAAGATACATTTATCTTGATTTCTTAAAGGAACTATTTTACTTCTTAAATATATTTATCACATAAAAATTGAGTTTCAAAAAAAAAGGAAAAAACAAAATATACCATTTTCAGATTTATGAGGACAAATTCAACTGGCTTTTAATAGTACCAAAGCTAAAAATTTAAAATTTAACATCGTTTTGTGTAACTTCGCCATAATATAAAGAATATATGAAATAGTTTTACTATTAAATGTAGTATCGAGTAGATTCTCATAACAGATTACTTTTCTCCATAATCTGAACTCTCTTCGCCTATTGATTCTACCTAAAGCAAAATCTCTGTAACCATTTTGCAAGCAAGATCTAATATAACACGATGAAGAATAATATACAATTTCTCTTTTATTCAAATAGATAATGAAAATTAACTCTTCCCGCACAAACTTGAAGGTAGTTGGCAAATATGGAATCGGTCTGGTTCCAAAAAAAAAAATTAAAATGACTCTTGTCTAAAACTGATATTTTAATGCATTTCTTAGCTTATTATAAGTTTTGGTCCGGTTCGAAAAAACATGAAATAATTTCATCTCTGGTAGTCAGAAGTGAAAAATGATAAGTAGACTTTGTCATTCAGCAAACTTTCTTTTAGTTAAATAATAAATACGCATCTGAGAAATAATTGGATTAATATTTAATTAATTTTTATTTGTAGTTTATAAGCAGAATTTAATATGAAATGTTATCTAGAGTTTTAGAATAAGGACTTCAATCATAAATTCAAATCATTGGTAAAATATGTAGATCACTATAAGACAATGAAAGAATTAGAAAAATCTATTATTACAGCATATGATAATGCAATCATTATTTGAGTGGCCAGTATCTTTTCTATTACCTTATTAAACCACTTTCCATTTGTTTGTATCAATGTGTCAATGACTGTTGTAGATCGGTGACAAATTTTCAATGAGTGACTAAAACAAACCGATAATTGTTGAAGAACAGGAACATATTCAATAAGACGTTCAAGAAAACATGTATATTTAATATGAATATATAAACGACGAAGAGTCAAACAAGATGGTCGACGCGTAAAAATTGAAAAAAAAGCAAGAGTGATATGAGGTTCTAAACATCGATGAAGATTAGCATAAGAATCATCGCAGGCAATATCAAGTTGAAGTGAAATGAGACGAGATTGATTAGAGAAAAGTTTACGAATTAATTCTTCAAGCATAATTAACTTTTCTATAAGCATAAAGAGAAAAAAAAATCAATATTCTATCTATAAATATTTCAACAATAATTAATTACCTGTACGTAAATCCATTGCCGATAATCCATTTGGATATCGAAGTAATGTAATAATATCTTTATCAAATGTTAATATAAGTTCATCAAGTTGATATTTAATAAGTATAGGTAGACTTTTAATTAAAGGTTGTACCAATAAACAACGAGTAAGTATAAGTGATTTAAGATTTGGAAAATGAAGAATTTTTTTATCATTATCAAAAAGCCATTTATAACTTAAATCAGAATCATTACAAATTGTCCCATCAAAATGAATACGTCGAATACAAGAAGCAAATGGTAACAATGGATTAGAAATTAATGGTAATAATATTGAATTACATTTATTATATGATAAACCAGGGTTAATAATAACAAGACCATTATTTGATTTATTATCAATTTTTGAGAGAATAGAACATATCAGCCGATCAAAGCGTTTATTCAATGACGATAAAGACATTAATAATTCAAACCATGATAAATGAGAAAATATCATAAGAAGAATTTCATTTGGTATTGTTTCCAATGTTGTTATCATCTTATTCTGACAAGTTTATAATCAGTTTTATATAAAAAAAAATGCGAAAACCTCGGATTTAAATCCGAGTGTTATGTGTACTTCAAAAAGTGAACAGGTATATTCACTTTGTTTTTTATCATCTGAGGCATATCTAGGCAATTTGCTTTCTGGATACAGTTTTTGTGCATTTTGAGACCTTTTTCATGCGATGTTTTGTTAGAAAGCTACGATTTTGGTTCAAAACTAATATCAGATTCGGAATCAGCGTTAAAAACTGAGTCGATTTATATATGTTGTGAATAATTCTGAGAAAAAGTTTTTTTTGAAAGTGGCTATGTGCACTCAGACAGTTTAAGTCAACTATTTGGTAAATCTCATGCTATAAATAATCTTCTTTGGACTTAACTATTCAGGTAAATAGGATATTACTACTTGTTTTCATTTTTAATTTCATTTCATAAATCATTTATTATTTATTAATATCAAACAAAATTACAAATCATATTTTACAATTAAAGACCCAAACAAATAAAATCATATTAAGTACAAATCAAGTATAGAAAACAAAACAAAATATACAAATATTTTATTTCAAATAAAGATCAACTAATTTGCAATTGTTTCTAGTAACTTCCTCTCTTAGGCTTTGAAGGAAATCGTTGTATTTCATTATTTTCAATGCAATTAACATAATGATTACGTAAAGATTTTTGATCATAAGATAATGATGATGGAATATGTCCATAACAAAGAGATGTGGCGAAAGCTAATGCGAATAATCCACAATCATGACCACCAACTTGTTGCTGTACATTTTCAAATGATAAAACTTTTTCTTCACCAGGTAATACATCTTGAAAAAATTTGACTAATGATTCTGTTGGATAAGATAGAGAATCATAAACTTTCCAAATATTTTCAGATTCTAAATTTCAGAAAATGTTATTGATTGTGATGATAATTGTGCCAAACAAGAGGAAACATCTAATAATTCTACATTATTTAATTTTGGTTGAATAGGTTTATATGCAATTTTATGGCATGCATCAGCCATTTTGAACTCATTTATCAACATATCGAGTGCTTTCGAATATTGATTTTTAGTAAAATCAACATACAATAATGAACCAATTAGAAACACAAGCCATCCGTTAGGTTTGTAGTATTTCTGCAAGAGAATTGATACTATATTTAATCGTTTTTGAAATGTATCTGGTGCGTCGACAGGACAAAATTATTTCGTTGATATTGTTCACTCATACAGATCATAATAGTTCATAATTGTTCGATAGCATCTACCATTGCATCCAGAACATTTCCATGCATTTGATCGAAACCGATTCAGATTCGATAACCAACTCGAACGACTTCTTCATACAATTGTTTAAAATCTGTTTGTCTTTATGTGAATAACTGATCATAATATCGATTGTTTTTCTCATTGCTGTTATTTGATACAATGTTTTTTTTTGAAGACTCGACTTTAAATTTCAACGAATACCATTAAGAATTTTACGTATGTTTTTATTGTTTGTTTGATCATTGGTTTGAACTACTTTAGTATTGAATGCTTGATTCGATTTGAAGTTGTTTAACAATAATTGAATTGAATGAAAGAGTCCAAATAATATCAAATACGATAGGATAGTGATCACATAATTCAACAAGTAATGATATTTTGTTAGAATTAGCTATTGCTGTTTCAATTGTATAGCTTGATGATAGACTCACATAACCTATTTCGTATATATACATATGTCTCAACTATTGAATTTATTTATCGACTTCAAAGAAAACAAAGTGTGGATATGCGTTTTGATCAGGTCATACGGGTCTGCAAGCATGATTAATTCCTATTTCCAAAATATGCAAAGTTCATCTTAATATAATAGGAAAACTTTATACGACAGAGAAATCTACCGAAAACTTGTGTTTCTATTCGTATTGGGACAGTATTCATTATCAATGATGGGATCTATTCCATTTGAGAAAAATGAAAAACGATTCTACTCATTCTATCAATATTGTATTATAAGAACAAATAAAACTGTTTTATTAGACAAGGTTATTAATGTCTTTCATGCGCATCCCTTCTAATGTTCGAATTTTCATTTTAATATAAATTTTTCAATTACCTATGTTCTCAGTTCATATTTCAAACCGTTACATTAAGAACAAAGTGATTGACAATGTTAGGAGAATCCATTAAGTAGAACTGTCTCTGAACATAGTTTTGAAAACTAACTTAACACTGATGTGATACAAAATGTATTACTCTACAAACACTATCACTGTGTTCCTTAAAGAAAACTTTCTTGTTTATATAAAAATTACATAGTTGACATTATCTCAATTGTAGCTAGGTGAAACGACAAAGGGAATAATAATTTATTATGTGATTGCTGCTGAAAATGAGTGCTGGCAACTGATGTCTTCAGGTTTGCGTTGTTTGATGTATATTTTCGAAACGAAGAAGATATGAAAACTAAATGTATTTCAGAACTGTAGAACCCTAGAAAATGTTATTTATATCCTTTTTTGTCGACTGTTGTTTTGTGGCGGATGACCAAGCAGTTTCTACTTTTGGTATTATGGTAATAAACTCTTCAAGAATAATATGCAACTGGAAAGAATAATCTTCTATCATATTGCATTCAAAGAGACTCAGAGATTCAAAAATTCGAAGATTGTTTTTATGAAATCATAGGAAAAAAGCATTGCAATTTCAATAGAAACAGGGTAGAAAATTCTCTTTACTGGTATAAAATACACTATTTATACCATTGAGCTTGATGATCATGAAGCTACATAAATCAATAAAATCTGAAAGGGAAACGAGTTGATAATTAAGCGATTGAGGAACTATTCATCGATGCAAATTGTGCAAGCATGAAAATTCGGTTTGAAAATGTGTTGAACTTTTTCTGTCCAGATCTATAGATGATACAATTTTCATTTTTTCCCTGCTCTTCTCTCTGTCTCAAGGTATTGTATGAGTTTTCTCTTTCATGTTCACCATCTATGGGACTTTTGATCTCATGGATTTTGCATTCTTTCTTTTATACTATGTATCGTTCTTTAGTCTTTGCAAATATTGACATGTAGATATATATACAGAAATAAATAAAAAATGGGATAATGATTTCGCAGGTTTAATTCAAATTTTGAAATAGCTTAAAACTATTTCAAAATTAGGGCACAAATAGATGTTGCGAGCTGATTCAATCTCAGTATTACTATATGTCAAAAACTTACCCTAATGAGGCACTTTACGACTAATATCGTTGCAAAGCGAGAATAAGTTTTGAGTGTTTTTAATTAGGCTCAGTTCGATTTAGAAAAAACACGAACTGATTTCATCTCTATGAGTTATACAAATGTGATTCGTATTGTTTACACAATTCAATGAAGAAGACATACCACGAAGATAAGCAAACGAAACCCTTTGTACATTTACCTTTGGTTTCGTTTGGACCTTCTTTATCATCTTTCGCATGATTAGTGTGATTTTTCGTCACGGGGTATATCTTGAACATGTCATCCCGCCTATGGTTTCATTGCCAAGCGACCTTATGCATGTCAGTGTCATAATCAACACCATAGAAAAATGTCAAATGGAAAAGGCTAGTATTCGAGTGAAACTGAATATGACTGATAGTCAAACTGAAGCATTTTTTATTCAGTTATATGATGTACAGATGATTCTGTTACATATATATATATATATATTGTTGCAATACTAATAAGCCTTGTATAGAAAAGGTTTGAGTGTGGATGTGAGCGTAGTAGTGAAGCAAAAATTCAAACTTACACCCACTCTCGTAGGCATCCTGCAGTTTTTTTAGCTTAAAATTATTTATCAATGATTCGAATAAAAGATGATCGAACAGCTGTTACTCATCGCTGGAAAAAAATGAACACAACGAAAAGAGAATGAGCTTCGACTGGAATTCAAATCTGAGAATCGGCACAGTTGGTAACTAGTCAGA
>CAJNOP010000158.1:0-25790 GCA_905250075.1 Rotaria sp. Silwood1 | reverse complement strand
TTCACATCTAGGATGGTAAGTGCATACATATTTTAATTAATTATCGCCTTGTGCAACTTAAAATCATTCATGATAAAGTCTGAAACTTGTAGAGAATTTTTTCGAATGGCGACCAAGCGATTGCAATAAACATAGAGAAAAAACGATAATTAACAGCTGATAGCTCCTTTATGTGATAATCAGTGATTCAATCTTGAACCAACCATTCATATCTAAGACGTTCAATGCATGTCTGCTTTAATTAATTGTCGCCTTCTGCCATTTAAAATCATCCGTCATGAGGTCTCGCACGTCGGAGAAAAATTTTCGAATGGCTACCAAGCAATGAGCTATCAATTTAAAAGAATTGAACATCTAGTCTGCAGTCAGCCGACATTCCATCCAGCGCGCAGCGCTGAATGGCAGTCTAGTTTATATTCCTCATTTTTCTGGTACGAGTAAAAAAATAGAGAATGAGATTTTAAAAAATTCAAAAGAAATGACCAATCAGACATGAATCTCACACAAAAAATGCACACGAATGATACTATTTTGCTGCAATGTATATGAATTTACTTCAAGTTATTGGACTTAATTGGTCCTCGGCCTATACTTTTGTAAAGTTTTGACTTATTAATTCTCTGAAAATAACTATTCAAGGAGATTCAAAATGGCGAAAAGTAGAAGATTTGAAAGTTTAAAACGTTATCTTCTTCGTGTTGTTGTAGAATTACGATATGCGTGTTTTATAGAACGTTTCATCATTATTTTATTTTTTTTAAACTTTGGTAGAATAAACCAGTAGCCAAACAAAAAAAATTTTTTTGCAGAACGACGAAGGTGACTCACAATCAGTGACTATACGTAGTAAATAAAAGAGTGCAAAAACAGAACCATCGTTATTTAATTTCAATTTACACATATGAAATACCATGCAAATTATTAAACAACGAAATCATTCGTGAGTTATATGTAAAGGTTATAAAGAAAAAGAGATAAAGAGGAATATTTTAAATTCACCAAGAAAAAAACAACTGAAGTTACATGATTCAATGTTTATGGAAATTCGGATAACCATTTATAATTAGGCGTCATCAAGGACTTTGTTGCTATTTGGTTAGATAAAAAACATCAGCAAGTTCGATAGTTTAGAGTTAACTATTTGTGAATTGGCTTTGCTGATGATGAACTTCGCACATATTTTTTGCCTTTGTTTTACCACACGACGACAAATGATGACTCAATGTTTGCAAAGTACTTGTAAATCCTTTTCATTCTGCGGCATGATGTCTGCCCATAGTAAGTGATTGTTTGTCTGCTTTCAATCAAAGTAAGCAACTTGTGAATATGTAATTCGCAGAATATTCAGTACTTTTGAGACAATGACACACGTGAATGTCTTGTAAAAAAAATGT
Organism: Rotaria sp. Silwood1; assembly: GCA_905250075.1. NCBI lineage: Eukaryota > Metazoa > Rotifera > Eurotatoria > Philodinida > Philodinidae > Rotaria > Rotaria sp. Silwood1. The sequence goes on along the minus strand of CAJNOP010000158.1, from coordinate 24,396 downwards.
TTCCAAGTTATAAAGTCGGTGCTACTCTATTATCACTCGATTTATGTTGATCAAATAGCAATAGAAGAACCAATGAAATGAAAATTTTCTTCTTCTTAATGTGAAAGTCTTTACATATGTTTGTGCTGTGTTATTTTTCTTTGAGTAGTATGCAAACAAGAAATTATTCATGATGAAAAAGAATTTCACACATGTGCATTTTTATGGTGTAAGAAGGAATGACTCAAATCAAAATCAGCATCAGTCGGAAAAAACCTATCTTACATTGGGTTTATCTCAATGAAAAATTTCATGTTATTATTTAAATAAAGTTTCACGAGATTATAAAAAAGGGATATACATACTGTCTATCGATCGTCTTTTGAAATATTATTTCTTTTTGAAAAATCTATCGGAATACGTCAATCATAATACAATGGCATCAACAGATAATGAAGCGATTATGCATGCAAAACTTTACAAGATACGTGGTGCACAATATTGTAAAGATAATCGACAGACTACTTTTCGTGTGTATGCACCAAATGCAAAAAATGTTTGGGTTATTTTAACAGCATTTGGTCGCGAAGAGTTCCAACTCAGAATGCAAAAAATGAATACAGGTCTTTGGGAAGCTGTTACAGATCAAGCACCGCCAGGTCGTACATATCTTTATCTTATTGATGATTGTAATGGTAAATATATGTTGCGAACGGATCCGGTAAGTTTTTCCGTTGTTCATATTCCAGAAGTCGATCAAGTTCATTCAGTTGTACATGATCATACAGCTTATCAATGGAGTGATGAAAACTGGTTGACACAACGTTCACTTACCAATCCGTTGCGTGCGCCATTATCTATCTATGAGATTCAACCTAAATCATGGAGAACTAGTTTCTATCAACCATCGAATTTTCGTCAGATAGCTCCGGAGTTGGCCAATTACTGTCTTACGATGGGTTTTACCCATGTGGAAATGTTCGGTCTTCTTGATCATCCCTACAGCTGGGAACGTGGCTATATAATAGCGAATTATTTTGCTCCCTATCGTCATAATGGACAATGTGATGATTTGAAATATTTGGTTGATTATCTACATCAATATGATATTGGAGTGATTATTGATTGGGTTCCAACACATTTTTATCATCGCCATAAGTCCTATTGGTTTTCAAATTCTTTACACGAATTTGATGGAACAAATTTGTATGCCGGTCATAAGTCATTATGGGGAACACTCTATTTCGATTTTAATAAGGAAGAGACTCGTCGTCTATTGTTTGCCAGTGCTCTATATTGGATTGATGAAATGCACATGGATGGAATCCGTTTCGATGCTGTTAGTCAGATGGTTCGACGTCAATCGAATGATATACCTGCGGCAATTTCATTCTTGCGTGAACTTAATCAGACTATTCATAGATTTTATCCTGGTGTTTTGTGCATTGCTGAAGAAACGGAAGGTTATCCTAATTTGACCATGACTATGGACTTTGATTTAAAATGGAATATTGGCTGGATTCATGATGCAATGAATCTTTTACGTACACCCTTCAATGAAAGACCACGACATTGGCACGAAAAAGTTCTAAATATGTTGCATTCTGCGCGAGGAAACAATGACAAAATGATTCTTACGTTGAGTCATGACGATACAGACTGTCACGAACGCGATTACCATAAGACTCTATTTGCATGTGTTTCATATGGTAGAAATGATTCGGAAAAATTTTCCGATCTGCGAAATTTCTTTGCTTGTCAAACATTTGCGCCGAGTCATGGTCATATGATTCATATGGGTGACGAAATTGCTCAGCCTATATCATGGTTTCAACGATTTCGGCAAGGCATGTCTAGTATGGATTGGTCCTTGACAAATACGCCGTCTTTTCATAGCAAAACTCAACAATATCTATCTGATCTTAACTATTTTTATCGAAGTCATCCACAATTTTGGCAAAATGGAGAACAAGACTTTACGATGATTTACGAATGTCAACCAAATCTAATTGTCGCCTATCATCGCGGTATCTATAATAATCGACGCATAGCAATCATTCACAATTTTTCTCATCGGGGATATAAATCCTATGATGTGTCTTTGCCAGCATGGGATCCTAATGTGAGACGTATTGGAAAAACAGTGGAAATATTTAATTCCGATAATCTAATTTATGGCGGATCAGGATTATTTCAAAATGAAAAAGTTGGCGTGATACATATGCATAGTGAATGGATATTTTTCAAACTGACAATTCCACCACTTGCCACAGTTGTATTAGAAGAACATTTGAATTAATATAGTAGAAATTTTTCAGAAATAACTCGAAATAAAAGCTCTAAATATTGTATCATATTCATGTTAATCCATGTAATTTAATAAAATAGTTTTCCAAATTGTTATTGAAAAGTGATGTTTTTTTTTATTTTCTATAATGCGAAATACATATAAAAGCATCTTGAATTAGATTTCACAGCTAGAAATATTTTTAACAACTAGAATCATGTGACGTTTATAACCGTTTGAGTCATAATGATTATTTATTTTTCAATCGACGACGACGTGTGGTAATGCGTTTTCTAGTCTATTTATTATAGAGAACCGTGTATTATTTTCAAATATTTTCTGTAATAAAATAAAATTGCATTTTCATGCATGTAAACTTTCCCAACCATAAAAACTTTCTAAAGATGATGTGTTGAAGAAACTTACCCAAACAAAAAGTATTCGTAGTCTCTTATACGAAGCTGTCATTATTTCCTATTTTCAATAAGTATACTGTTGAATCACAACAGTTACTTCTCATAAGAATTCAGAAATACTTTTCTGTTGTACATGTAACATGTATTCAGGTATTGATAAAGCCATAGTGATAAATCTACAGGTTATGCAAAATGAGCATGAAACTTTTCAAGTAGTAACTCACTAGATCGTAGAATTGTCAAATAGACACAGTGAGATATTCAAGTGTGACTTATTTAACATCAACAACTGATGAGAACATTTCTGTAACGCAAATGTTTGTAGTCGCTGAATTCTCTAATGGTTTGTCCTTAGCTACAAATATGTCGCGATAACAGAACTTCGATCGCGAATTATCAACTTGCTCATCCATTGTCTCAGTTTTAATGGCTAGTATACTGGGAGTCATATGCATTTATTTTCTTAATATTACTTGGAATTTGTATCCATCTGCTCTTGCTGCAAATTTCTACGATTTATTATCACATGAATAACAAAATATAGCAGAGACAAACAATGATACTCGGTATAGCAAGTAACATAGAACACAATTGAAGTATGATAAAACAGATGGTTTTGCAGAACGACAATGAAATTTAAAGTCGTGACTAAAAAAGCAAAACAACATTTTTCTTTCTAAGAAGTCAACTTCAAGAAGAAACAAAAAGAGAAAGAAAAACTAAAAAAAAGAGAATGAAAGAACCTGTTATAGCTTTTGGTGTTCTCTACTTTTCCAAAACAAAAAACTTAAAAAATGTTACTCGTTCAATTTCTCCGTCAGCTATAACTATGGCATTCCAAAAACAACGATAACTTTTCTATTTTTGATCAATCCAATAATTATAAATATATGACTATTGAATCGTTATTTTGTTGTCAAAAATAAATCAACTACAAATATTCATATCTTTGTCCTTTTTTAGATTGGAAAACTATTGAAATCATTGATCATAAAATTTAGGTAAAGACTTTCTAATTGAACTAGTAATAATAAGAATACAAAAAAAAATAAGTTTTTTTTAATCAGTCACAGTGACCACAAATGAAAAATATTTCAATGAAATTGAACCTTTTGTTCATTTTTATTTGGTGCTTCTATCATGAACTACTGTATATAAACACAGAAAAAAAACAGAAAACAAAGAAAGAAAAAAAATTCATTTGAAATTATACACAAACACAGTCGAGTCAATTATCTTTTACAATTGTATTGTCTCTACCACAATGGACACAACAACCGTTTTTTATCACGTCAAGCCGATCATCATCTGTTCTACTATTTAATAATATAGCAGATAAATTATCATTCTGTACATTTGAACTTCTCATTTCCGTTGTTGATATCATAATACCATCTGTTAATTTATGGATCGTTCGACTACGTTTTTTAGAACTAATAGAAACAGAATAAAAAGTCAATTATACAGAAATTAAAAAACAAATAACAAACCAAGTTGAATCGATTCCCGCATTGATATAAATCGTTCCATCAAACTCACCAACTTCAGATAAATGTCGATCTAATGGTTGACGTGGTGCTAAACGAGATTTTTGTCGACGTTGAATAATACTGGTCATATTGAAATAATTAAGAAGTTATACAATTGAAAACGTTCAAGATACTGTATATGTATATAAGTATGTGTTAGGATACTAACAATAGTATATCAAGAACAAATTTTGACAATGATTTACTGACTAGCTGAGAGTAGTGGACATATTTATATAGTCATGTACTTGCTTGTCCATCACATAATGTAGAAGAACGACAAAAAAACGAAAAGAAAAAAAAATGACGTCAAGAAAGAGAACGAAAAACAGTTCTGTGTTGTAACAAAGTCCTCCAAAAATGGTCTGTTATTATTTATTATGCGTTCTTTGGGTTTGTGACATTGATGACGTTGACTCTTTTATATTGTTCTTGTCATCTATTATTCATTCATACACGATCAAATGAATGATATCATTAAATGATTTCTATTAGTCAAAAACCATCTTTCTTCCGAAAAAAAGTTATTTTTTTATGTAAAAGAGTCCTCAAACAACGGAAATACACAGCGTTAGTACTTTGAGTACAAAGATTTATATTATAATATTTTATGATAAAGACATACAAAGAAAAAGATATTTCATAAATTTTGCTTTTTTTAAAATTTTGACAACAAACAAAAAAATAGAATTATACAATATAAATCTTTAATCAAAGATAATCAATTGTGGTTCAGGTTTATCTTGATTAATAATTGGAACTGATTGTTGCTGTTGACTATATGACATAGTTGAATTACTCAATAATATTTGCCCCGTAGAATTCATATAATTATTATCTAAATAAATAGAAATAATGAGTCAGATTTACGATACGAAAAAAAAAAGACCAGTTTTTCTTTCATTCGTTGATTCAATAGACAAACAGAAATCGGGTTTTATGACACATTATTTTTTTCCACTGAATATTTTCTTTTCTTGTATTTATTTTAGACAAGGATTTAAAAATAAATATTCTCTAACATTACCTGCATTCACGTTTATTGCGTAAGAAACCGGTTGAGTTAGTATTGATGACGGTACGTTCGATGATAGATTTACATTTGTATTTGGTGATTGTATCATCATAGAAGTATATTGAGATTGTTGTGTCGGAAAAGATGTTACCATTGGATATTGACTAGTTCGATCTATAGATTGTTGTGGCGGTAAAGTGATATATGATGGTTGATGAGGTAATTGACTATAATCATACGATAACATAGACTAGAAAAATATTTCAACAAAAATTTCGTTATCGGACAGTTTTTTCTTTATCGAATATTATGTGAAGAAAATGTTTATATTACTAAATGAGGATTTTGAGAAAGTTGTTCACGTGCTATTGTTAATTGTCGTTGTTGTTCAAGACGAGTCTTCATTTCTAATTCTTGTTGAACTAAATGTTGAAGATGTACTTGTCGTTGATATTCAAGATATTCCTATAAATAGAATTTTTTTTTAACTATTATGGATCGAATAGATTTCAATTCAAAGTTTAGATCATCAAATGAATGAAAAAAGCGATATATTTCAATAGTTTAATTTCTGGAATGAAGCTGTTCGAATAAGTTTTGTTCTATTTTGAGAATGATGTTTCAGTAGCAGAACACAAGTGCTTTTCTTGAAAATACAACAAACATTGTTCGAACAAATTCGTAATAGAACTAAACTTATCGACCTGTACTAGTCATTAAGATATGAAATCTATCGAAATCTTAAAAAAAAAAAATTATTGATACAGTCTCTGAGAAGATTAAAATGTAAAACACAATGTAACTACTGTTGCTAATCACAAGAAGATTGTTTTTATTCCATCTATTTTGAGATGTACTTTCTCACCATCATTTTACTTATTCCTCTAGAAATATAATAAGGAAATAGTTAATACATTGTAACGAGACGCTATTCATATATGATCTGTGATCGTATATCAATGTTGAGAACGATCTGTGGGGGTACAAATTTTTATCCTTATAATTCAACACGCCTTGTCGATCGTGTTTCATAAAATTTTAATTTGAAGCCAAGAATAATAATTACAAGGATGATGAATATACTTCAAAAGTTTTCATGAAATAAAAATTTTTTTTTGTTTTTTACATTTTTAAAACATGAATCCATAGAAAAGAATCAGAAATTATTAAATATAACCGTAATTAATAAACATTGATCAACAATTTTTTTAGAATATGAGTTTATCTTGCTTAATACTCAGTGTTTCATTTGATAATCAGATAGTTGTTATAGACTATAGGTAAAGAAGTACTAACAACGGAATATATTTAAGTATTTTGCTTAGAAATGAGATGAAACTTATCTTATCTTGTAGAGAATTTTTTGCTGAAACCTTTTCAAAAATCCGAGGGCCATGTACTGTAATTTTCTTGTGTGAGTGAATATCTTCATGGAAAAAACAAGTTTCTTAGAATTAATTGCAAAATATCATGTTTTGTAAATATAATTTTTCGCTATAGTCGAAAAATCACAGAGATAAGATATTCATACTGAAATGTAAGTACAAATATGTACGTAAATTTTTGGACACTTCAATATTTGCACTTTGTCTCTGTTATTTTTTTCTTACCAAATTAAACAGCAAAAGTGATTAGAAAAGAATTCTCTACAAAACGTGATATTTGACAGTTGATTTTCAGATACTCGATTTCTCATGAGAATACACACCTTGCAGAAGAATAATGTTCTGCGCGCGAATATAGCTTTTCAGAACCGAAGTTAATCGACATTCGATAGATACTTTCACAGTCACAGTACAGTTTTCAAAATTTTGTTATAGATAAAAAAACCGAAAAGTACACTATTTCGTTTCTTCCATAAACAGCAATAAAAGATAAGAGAATGTCTCGAATTCTATAAAAAAAAGCAAATGATTAAGGATTCATTTAGTGTCGTTCTACTTCTGAAATCCGATCAATTTCGCTAAGTATACATTTGCTTGTCGCTGATGATGTTGGAGTGGAGTACAGCGTTGATGCTAAACGTCATAATTGTTGACACATATATGGATTCTTTTTCCATCATAATAATTCATTTTCTCTTCATGTATTCAGTTACTTAATCACCGTTTGTAGATGAATTTTTATTAAAAACCCAATTCTTCTAGTCGAACAATATCACTTTTCATTTGTCTGACTTGTTCTCAAGTACCATTAATTTCTCAATCATGATCGAATCGATTTTCACTCATATTATTTAATATCTATTAGCATTTTACACTATATGAGAATGATTTGACAGGTTTCTCGGATCATTAAAGATGCAACAAGGAAAGCATGTAAATATTTTCCCTCGTGAAACTGAACTTTGCAGTTTTGAACAATAGAGTCAATAGTACGTTGACCCATTAACTACCCATTGAGACAGAAACCGACACTCAATCAAAGTATATGTCCACTTATAAGATGTTCGTGTAGCCTAATCCATATGAACTATCGCTTGATTACTCAAATCAAAACTTTTTTTTCTTCAGAATGTTTGTGTAGGATTCTTAAAACTCTAAACATCATCATTCTCTTTATCGATTTAGTTTATAAGATTTCATATTGAAGTATAATTTTTTTTTATATAATAAAATTGTAAAACTATTTACTTGTTTCTTTTGTCTCATAAAATCAAGTTTTTGTGCTAATTGTATTTGTCGTTGTCTTTCACGTTCTAAAGCGTCTTGTTGTTTTCTTTCATAATGTTCTGTACGTAAAGCATTTAATGCTTCTCGAGCATCTTTTAATTGTGTTAATTTATCTTGTAAATTTTCATAATGAGCTTACCAGAAATGAAAAAATAATTTATATATTTGAAATTATTTGATTAATTATTTACCTCGTTTATCTTCTAATAATTGCATAAAACGATGAAGTTCAGGATGTAAATGTTGTAACATAACAAAAACTGATTGTACAGCTGTGTCAGTTGTAATATTTCGATTACGTTGTTGATTACTTAACATACGAAATTTGAAATTATTTATATGATCAGTAACAAGACTTGTAAATTGATCGATTTCTTGATCACTTATAAAATTATCTGTTTGTTCCTATAAGCAAAACAAAAACTTTGACAAAAACAAAATTTCGAAATATAATGAAGATTTTTACTGGCATTTGTGGTATTAATTCTTTATGTCTATTTTGTTGTTCTTGTTGTCCTCGTTCGATATATTTATTTAATTCAGTACATTGATTATTATTTTCAGAAATGTTCTTTAAAAATAAAAATAGAATAATTCAAAATGAATCATTAATGCCATACTGTTGGTGCAGAAACAAAAGTCGACAATGCATATTTCTGAGTTAATGCTTTCTTTTGACGTTCTTTTTCATTAGCTTCACTTTGTGAAATGGCTAATGCAAGTTGAAAAGATTCTTCTTCATCCATTTCAGCTTGAGTTTTTGTCTAAACATATTGAATTAATTTATTATTATTATTTTCTTTTCAGTATGATGATTACTTGATTGGGAGTAGTTGTTGATGCGGGTTTCGATGATGAAGCAGATTTTGACGTTAATGGTACTCTAATTATTAAAAAAATATATAAAACCGAACGACAATAGATCTGTCATAAAGAGAAAGTTTTCTTGCAAGGAACATATGTGTATTCCTAGGTATCTGAAGAATGTTTGTGAATAACATAATGAACTATTCTGCATTATAGCCCGTTCGACTGGTCACAAACTCGAAGGACTCTACTAATCATTGTTACTTTTGTTTTCGTGCATTTTGGTTCTTGGAAAATTGACCATTATTAAAATATAGTAAAATTTTACTAGTGTGGGGATCACTCTGATTTTTTTAGAAGTATTCACCATAGAACTATACCACGACTTCCACTATGAGAGGCTTTATTGTATTTATCAATTCAACGAAAAGCATTTCAGATTTATCTCTGCGAATGAATTCAACAATGATGACCTAAGAAACAGTTATCAGCTAGTTTTTTTTTAATGTTTTATCTATTGTTGAATTTCAGATAAAGAACGTTAGAAGTTATCGAATATTGTAGATGTTTACTGTGTCACTAAGCTAGATAAATGTCTGATGAGATGTGTAAGAAATTACGCACATGGACTACACATCTAAGAGCCATCGAAGATGAAAGCAAATGTAGCAATCTTGTACATTGTAAGATATATTCTTAACGATAATAGATAGAGTGATTTAGAGAAAAGATTTCGATATTTAAAATAATTTTTAATCAGGAGGAATATTTCGCAAATTTTCCTTGACATTTTCAAAAAACGATGGTTTTAAGGCAACAAAAACTGTCTAATCTATTTACAGCCTTTTTTCATCAAACTGTACTCATTGTGAGAAAAGCATCGAAGCCGATACAACATTATGTTTTCGTCGATTTGCTATATTTTATGCATCAAACTCTACCTTGTATTATGCACAGTTAGATAAAGAACGATTGTAGACAACTTGAGAATTTCTCATTTTCCTAAAAATTATTTATGTTATCAGATGAACTATTTGCAAAACAAGATTTCAAGAAAAATTTTTTAAAATATCTTCTCATAGAAAAGCTTTTTTAGTTAATGAGATTTCGACCTTAATTTCGTCCTAGCCATTACTGTTAAGAAAATATTTTAGAATGTGCAATATTATAGAAATTTTTGTTCATTTTTCTTAGATTTGTTACTCTAGAATTGGTCGTACTTTATCTTTCAGACAGACTCCAGTAGATCAACACATCGTTCTTAGCATAATGACAAAAAATATGACACCCATACTGGATGAAACACCAAGTAATCAAAACGATCTTGTCAAATCTTTCATGCTTACGAGGAAATATTCCCAATTGATCCGTTCTGTTTGCCTCGATGATTTACCAATATGATAGAGATCACTAAACTAGCGTAATCTTCAAATGTTTTCTGCTCATAGTTAAATTTGATTGAGATAGCGTCTTTTTAGTAGATTTCTCATGCAGGGGTTCGGTTTTCGAAAAATTTTATATTTAGAAATTTCGATCTGAACCTTTGTAAACACGACAGTGTCTATTACACTATTCTGTGTATAAAGTTTCATCACTTTTGGACATTGTACTGTAAAGATATAGATTTATAATATATCTATGCTTTTCTTCAAGTGCTATGGAAGATAGGGATATATTAAAGAATCCATATCTTTGGAATGTGGTATCGGAAAAGACATATCACATATACAAAGTTTCAGGTCGAAATTTCCAAATATATTTTTTTTTCGAAAACTAGACTTCTGCATGAAGAATCTACTAAGAATTCAATATCTCGACTCATTCTAACCATGAACAAAAAAATTTTGGAGCTAATACTACTCTAGTGATATTTTACGTTTTGATAAAATATGGAAATAAACCGAGCAGATTACTTGCAAATATTTCCTTGTTACTGTTATGATCGATGTAGGATCGCAAGAATGACGCTCATTCAAAGAGCTTCATAGTTGTTTTTTCTGACTTTATCTGTTCATTCCTTCGATATTCGAAATAGAAGCTGAAGTTAAGACTAGGACCAGTAGTTTTCTATCGAAAGCAGTAGCCTTTATTCTTGCATAAAACTGGCATGAAATGTCATATTGACATAACTCATGCGTTCTAAATAGATATGCACAAAATAGGCTGGAACCAAAAGTGACTCTTTCTATTTAAATCTATTTCTAAACTATTCGTCCAAAAAAAACAAATAAATCTGAACAGAATACTAATCATATATACGAAAATCTATATGCATGTTGACTATCATTTTAACATCAACTATTAGAGGTTCTCATAAACATTTTCTCTATATTAATCTATCCACAGATCTATATTGATTCCATTCTTAAGAAAAAAAAATAGGTAGCTTCAAGCTTCTAACGATTACGTTATATCCCCTTGATACACATGATTACTTACCCAGTTGTTAATTTTTCATAACATGAATCACAAACACGTACATCACGATCAATACCAAATTTTGGAATAGGGCAACATTTCGATGAACCTATATTTACAATATATTTTTATTTTATTTTAAATCTACGATAGATTAATATAAGTATTTGATATTTACATTTATCACAAAAAATATCTCCACATGCTCGACAATGATGCTAAACGAATATTTTAAATAAAACAAAAAACAAAAAGAAGTTTATTTTTGTTTGTAATTACTTTTCGTATAAATGTAGTAAAAATTTGTCGACAACGAAAACATTCTTTATCATCACGCCATTCTGGTGCTACATCATCATTTTCAAACATAGCTTCACTTTCTTTTAATGGTGGAAAATGATAATTTTCAAGTTTCATTAAATTATATGTATCTGTAAAAATTTGATGTTGTTGTCCTAAAATCAACAAAAATCTCAATTATTATTTTTCAATATATTTATTTCGATATTACCAAGACCATAAGACCAACATTGTATTAATTCAAGTACTTTATCACGAATTGGTTCTGGACCATTCTAAGAAGAAGAAGAAGAAAAAAATAAAGCTTCAACATTCTCTCATTTTATTTGTCTTATTTACCTTAGCTAATTCTTTTAATGCTTCTATCATATCTTTTTGTGCAACTTCTTTATGAATTGATCCACCACAATTTTTAACAATAGATTCCAAACACTGAAAAAAATAATAATATATTAGAAAATTTTCAAAGGTAATATAATAAAATCAAATACTTGAAGGGAATGAAGAACAACATGTGCATTTTCATGACGGAATTTTTTCTTGATTGATTGTATTGTATATTTAGGTCTGAAATAAATAGATCATTGAATTAATATCTATAGATATATTAAAATAAATTCTTACGTCACTTCTTGTGTTTTAACTATATCACAAAGTTCAACAATTGATTCCCAATCGGGTTGAAGTAGAAGAGGACTTGTTGCTTTAGCTAGAAAATTTATTATAAAATATAACTTGTCTTTGCCTATTTAGAATATTTTATACCTAATAATTTATCGAACATTTTCAAACTTGATAACCAAAATACAATTGTAGATGAATCTAAAAACTGAATAATTCTTTTTCATTTTATCTTTTTTGATTTAAATATGATGAGTAAAGTTTAGATCATATTAGTGAAAATATTCAGGATAAGAACAAAAGAATATATCATCATGACGTTAGATATTCTGTTTAATTATGGTTTTTTTCTTTTTATGTTTTAATGACAAACTTTTTGTTTGATCTGTCACAATTCAATATTAATGCAAGCTGATTTTCTCGAGTAATTGGATTGAACAAAAAAATTCTGACATTTATTGATTATTTTTTATCTATATGAACATTTTATAAAATAAACTATATAATTTCTGTGTTTAATAATTAAGAAGAAAAATTCTCGAGTCCATAATTTGCAGAATTCATAATAAAATTCATAGATGTCGTTAACATTTGGATCCACTTTCATCTTCTTTAGTGAAAAAACTAGAATCTTTTTCTGCCAGAATATTTTGCTTCTCACAACAACTTGTAACACTTGTCGCCATGCCACCTTTCTCAATCTAATCCTTAATGTATTCACTGATGAAATTTGTGATTTCGAACATAGTTGTAAACAGTGTATCTTGGATAGCCCACTGTGATGAATTACATTCCATTTTCTCTTGTACTAAAAAATGCATCGTTTTTGAACTTGCACTTTATCTTTTGATTCTAATGCACTATAATATACACGTGCCGTGTGAATTGACTGAGAAGTGCCAATTTTTTTTCTCGTTAACACTGCGACTTTGATTATGAAGGATTTATCTCAAATTGAACAATATCTTTACGTAGTATTCTTTATGTTGCAATGCTCAGAATAAAAAGAAAAACCTAGTTATCTAACTAGTGTCATGATATATTGAAATGCCTCAATCAGTTACTTAATATTCATGACAAAAATCAGAAAGTTATTTTCCAGAAATCCATTGGGATTTCGATGCTTCTTATATGTATTGCATGAAAATGTATCGTCAGAAATAGAAAAGATAAAAAGTTATTGCCGACGAGGTACATATCAAGTTGATTGCACTTAAACATCGCAGAAATAAAATGGATTCTTTTTTTTTTCGGTGCATCTTTTCGGATTAGAAAAGTATATGGTAATGATTTAAGCGTATAGAGCTCATTGAAACGGAAGCAAATAGAAAAATAATGAGATCTTAAGTTTATATGAAGTTCAAAATATGAAATATTACAATTTATGATCAGTTAACGTAATAATCGTTTCTGAAATGATGATAAAGGAAAGCCAGAGAAGTAGTTCAACACTTATAACCCCTGATATGGATTTAACATCATTGAAATGTCATTTGACAAATTGATGGAACTTTCTAAATTTACTAATTATGTTGATTGAATAGATAAATATGTCATGACAAGGTCAGTTGACTTAAACTGGAATAAAAAGATAAAAGCTTTTGAATTTTCATTGACATTACTTTTAATCCATTAGTATCTACTATGTATATATATTCATAAAGAATATCGAAACTATTGCTAAGAACAAAAAACAATTGTTTTTTTGTGATGCACTTAAAAATAAATGAGAAACGGTCTGTTAAATTACATTTCTATAATTTTCTTAAATGATTTCAGTAAATTATTTCAAGCTCTTTTTTTTTATCCTTGAACAATCATATGCTTCCATGATTATATTAATGAACAAAAATCTTTTTAGGGAATTGAATTTTATTTTTGATCTTTGGCATATTCAGGCATAATTTTTGATTTTGATGATGATGACGATGATATTACAAATAATTTTTATTTGTTCTCACAATGGAAAAATGACTTTCCTGACTGGAGTTTCATCGTTTGAATATTTATTAACGATATTTTTAATTGGTTGTTTGAGAATTATTTACGACGTCGACCATACTTGAAAATGTATGGCATAGTCTGTTCTTGCATAAGTTTTTGTATAAGCATTGTAAGCCACGCACGTGCAAGCGGATTGGTTTCGACCAAATGTTTGAGTGACGATGATAAACGTATCGGTTCATTCAATTGATTTAAATTGGCAACGTTCTTTGTATGAAAGGAATCAGCAAGTTTGTTAGCAGCTGTATTAAAATTGAAATTTATCTTTGATGATGATGATAATGCTCGTTTGTCGTGTTGTTGATTTGGTAACAGTAACGATTTTCTAAATAAGAATTTTAATGATGATGATGATGATAATGATGATGATGATGATGGTTCAATATCAAATTCATATGGTTCATTGGATATATCAATAGAAGATAATGATAAATCGTCGTTTTCATTACTGTCACCAATTAACATTTCCAAATTATCTCCACTTAAATCATTATCAACACTCGGCACTGGACGATGGTTAAAGAGGCTAAGTGAAGAAGACAAATCATCAGATGGAGAACTATCGATATAATGAAGTTTTGTTGTTGATGATGATGGGAGGCCGTACACAGATGTGGTACATAAAAACAATGATGAAATAAGTGAAACAACAAACACGACCAGAATGTCGAAAAACATGATGAAAAAGGACAAGGAATTAGCAGTTCTTCAGATGTTCTGAAAAATAAAAAGAAGAAGAAGAAGAAGAAGAAGAGGAATAGTAAGCATGACATGTATACAAGAATTTGACATATGTCAATGGAAAAGACAAATTTTGCCTCTTGGCAATATTTTTCAGTGGCAATGATTCGAAAAAAAAAAGAAAATGCAAACAATTGAATTGACCATCTTTATTGTTCTTTACATGCAAACTACTATCTTAATTTTGTAAGCCTTTAGGCATAACAGAAAATATTCTGAATTGAATATTTATTTATTGACTATAAAATGACATTATATGACATTTTGAAAATAAAATCTAACAGAAATATCTTATAGTAAAAAACAAAAAAAAAAGGAGAAAAAATAGAACTTATATCTACCTTGGAAATTGATCGGCAGGTAGTGATACTTATTATTCATGTAGATTCATCTTCTTCTTTTTTTTTTATATTTTATCTTTTATTAGAAAATTCTCAAGAGGTAACAAGTAAGAGTGTGAGTGTATGAGAATCAGCAATATGCTCTTTTCGATTGACATTATATTGCAATTCTCTTTATATTTTCTTTTTTCTTTTTTTTGTTCTACAAATCTGTTTTTGACCGTCTATTCAATTGAAAATGGAACAAATAATGAATAAGAACGAGTAAATATTCTTGTTTCAATGAATCGTTCATGTCTATTCTAAACTTCTCGATATACTTATTGAAAAAAAAAGAGCATGACAAATTTTATAATTAAATAATTGTCATGAAATTCTATCTAGGTGACAAATCAACAGATAATACACATAAATATAATAATAACTCGATACAACATTATTGATAACGATAGACAATGTCGATCGGAAAACTTCACGTCAAATTTCAATCGGAAAATCCTCAATTAAGTTTTATATCTTAGTAAAAATTACTCCTCCCTATTCTTTGACAAGCATACACACACTTATACCAATAGAATATAAATAATAATTTGACGTCAAGTAGATTTTGAAATATAAAGGAGAATAAGAGAGAGAGAGAGAGAGAGAAGAATGAAAGAGAGTGTGTGTGTGCGAGAAAAAACTAAATATTTTTCTCTTTTTCTTCACCCACGCAAAATATTATTATCCAAAATATACTTGAAAATCAAATAATTTAAGTATGCAACATATTATATTGTCAAAATCAACGAGAATCGTTGACAAACCATTGTAATATTTAATGTACTTCACTAATATGTGGGCGTTTGTAGTCCACTAAAAAAAAAAAGTTACTTAGTGTGTCACGTTAGAAAAACCGCACAAATGACTAAAATGTAACTGTTATGCTATGTCTCTATGGAATTTATGCAATTCTTTTATGTCAAAGAAATACATAAGAAGAGAAAAAGATTAGTATTACCTTGAGTGAGTATCACAGTAACGAAAAACACTTAAACTTAGTCAAATATTACTCACAACTTTACAATTGTCTTTATAAAACATTTATAGTTATTAATGAGGCTAGAATATAAAAGAAGAGAAAAAAAGAAATGATGAGACGCATAGAAATGGAACAATTGATTGATTGGTTTTTCGGAAACGAAGAGGAAAAAAAAAAAGAAATAACAATATGATATTAGAGAAAAAAGAAGGAAAAAAGCAAATTGATTCACATGTTGAATTTCTCCGAAACACTAATGACATAAAGTCAGTGTATCATCCATAGAATATAGATATGATGACAACAGTAACATTTAAATGGACGGAGTTTAAACTTTCAATTATTTATAGAAAATTTTTCTACAATAATAAATATGATTCAACGAGAGATATGTTCTTCCTCTTTTCAAAAGAAAATAGTAGCGATGAAAAGGAAAAAAAAATAATCACAGAATATAAATATAGAGATTTGATGAATTGAATCATCATTTGGTTTTTTTTTTTATAGAAAATTATTTTCTTAATTACAAATATGGTTTCATGTTTGCTAAAATATTCTTCTCGGGATATGATTACTTTTAAGAATGAATAATAAGAATTCTTGATCATCATAAATTCTCATACATTTTTAAAGACATGAAAAAATGAGAAAAATTCGCCCACCTTTTTCTTTAATATAATAGAATTAGAATGTGTCACTTTTTTTTCAAGTATTAAACCAGATCATAAACGATGAATATGCAATAGACAATAAATAATTTAAAAGATAGTCACATAGAAAAAAATTTTGAGCAAAAGAAAACATATATATATATATATATCTTTATTTAGTTCAAATTCAATTCATTTGGTTCTATCTTAATGAATTATATGTCGTAGTATTTTCATCCGGGTCACGAACTATGTCTACTCGTTCATTTGTTCTTTGTTAAAATAATAATATTTATTTTCTTGCTCAGGTTTTTTTTTTATTCATATTAACTCTATTCACTTCGAATTTCCTCTATAGTCTTCATCGGAATGATGAAAATAGGTAGTCTATATGAAGAAAAATTCTTTGTTAAAATCTGATAAACATAATAATATAGACTTAAGAGATCAGAAAAAAAAATTTGTATCACTTTTTTACTTCATTGATATATTAATACATAAATTGTACTAAAAAAAAAATTACTATAATCAAATGTTATTTTCATATTTCATTGTAGAGTAGATTTGTACTATTAAAATAAATATATAGTACACATTGAAAAATCCCTATGTCACTTACTTATTTCTTCTTATAACGTACGTTCAATCAAATAGGTTATTTCCTTCGACTGTCAGTTGATTGACATCATATCGAATTTTTTCTTTTTGCTGTTTCTTACTACTTTTAAAATGATACTGCACCTTAACTTTAGATTTATCTTGTCGTGTTGATGTTGATGTTAGTAGTGCTCAAAATCAGGAAATGTCCTTCTCTTTTTTTTTCCGCTTAAAATTTTATTTTAATAATATCTGCTAATCAAATCTATGGTGTTTCCGAGTGCGTCATTATTAATGACGCACTAGGTCTAGTTATTTCAGATATAATTCGTGCTTATGAATTGTAAGTAATATAAAAAGGTGAATATGTGAAAAAAAAAATGTTGTCAATTAAATTCAATGAATATACTTAGGTGATAGAATTTTGTTCTCATTGTCTCAAATGTTCTAAATTGAAAGAAAAATAAATGTGTTAAAGAGCGCAAGATCAATTATATGAAAAAAGACAATAGACTAAATAAATAAAGATTTTTTTTATGTGAGATATTTCTTTTTCATCTTCTTCTTCAAACAATGCCATATTTGATTAGATTACTTTAACATAACTTCGTAGTTGTTGATGGTAAATGTACGATAGTCAACAGTAGATAATCCTCTTCTCAATTCAGTTATTCCGACGTGGGATTCATCTAAGATCAAATTATTCTTTTGTGCATTTAGTATATATATATATATTCATCAAGCTTTATCAGAGCTTTACTGTCTATCAAATAAGACATATGACATTTTATTATTAAAAAAAAAAGAATTCAATGCATGAGTAGAACTAAATATTAAAATTTAAATATATATATATATATGTTGATCACAGTTCTAATGTTATATATAATTATTCTTTAATAATATTCCAGTTAATATAAGACCAACTGAACAAAAAAGAAAAGTCATCCATGCAAAAGCACCGATTATAGTTGAAATAAGAAGAACAGTTGAAATTTTACTTGATAATCGTGCAGCTTCTACGAAGTCTTGTCGTTTAATCATTCGACGTAATTCATAAGTTTTATAAAGTGCCCAACATGGTCCAATAACAAAAAAACATAAAATAGTAAGAACTAATGCCCATGTAAAATGAACATTTATACGTGATGGTTGAATTTTCACAGAATTTTTTGGAGATTTTGATGTTTGTAATCGTAATGGAATTTTCTTTTTATTATTATTATGAGATTTTTTAACGTGAAGATCTTTAGCTGATAATTCAATAGGTGAACGTTGTGTATCATAAAATGTTCGATTGTTTTCTAACATTTTCTTTATAATAAATAAAAAATATTAAGAAGAAAAGAAAGGTATGAGTTGATATGTGAAGTTCCACAGTAGAAAAAGAAAATAACATCTTTTGTTTCTATTGACAACAAACGACGATGGAATGGATAATAAAAGGAAGGAAAAGAAAAAACTAACTAGTAAAAATTTTTAAACGTAATTTCTTATATCGTCTAAAAATAAATAAAATTTTTTTAATAGAGTTAAAAATGAAAATAATTATCATGATAGCTTGTTCTTACATTAATTCATTTTTATTATTAGAAAATGTTCCTGTATCACATATCATTAATTTTTCTTTTATATATTTTTTTTGTTTTCAATTAGTTGTACTTGGAAACAGTAAAGCATATTATCGAGTATATCTCTAATATCATTATTAACAATTGAAAATCAAGTATTCATATTGACAAGAAAAAAAAAAGACTTTCTTTTTGTTTTCATTTTTTTTTTTTTTTTTGAAAAAACACTATTCTTAAATATTTTTCAAGAAAATTATGTGTTTGTTATATACATACGATAACTTATAAAAAGTTAAAATTAATTTTTGCTAATATTATGACACTACAGAACTTTTCCATGCGATAAATAGTTATATTGCATGGCGTAATCAACAGATGTTCTTTTCCTCGTCTTCTTTGAAATAAATAATGTATTAAGAGTAAAATTGCGTCATCAATTGTACTCATGGTGATCTTTACGATACATGAATCATAATCGAAAACTATCGATTTTTATCCAAAGTTGAATTTGTTTTAAATCAATTTTAGAATTGTATGAATTAAAAATCATGTTTACTTAAGGGACGATAATTTAAAAATTTTACTATGATTTATTTATAAAAAAGAGTATATCACAACGAAGTTTTATTGAACTCTGAGACAAAACTCATAGTGATCATCAAAAGAACATTAAAACGATATGAAACTATTATAATAATGGATCTTAAGTCAATCTAAGTATCGAATCTTTTCAACTATTTTATATATATTTTTTATTGACTCAAAGTAATTCATTACTTTTGACGCTCATAGAAAAGATTTGCAGACTCGAAAAACTTCAACAAAATAGTGAATTATGTAAGCATTTTATAAAAAGTTATGATAGATTTACTGAAATTTTTTTACAGAATGCGATATAGATAGGAATATTCAACAAAAGAATTTTTTATTGATGAATCTGAGATTGAGAAAAAGATTATTTCCATGGAACGAATACTTATTGATGGAGTTCACTTTTTGACGTTCGGTTGACATGGTATAGACTTGTTTTGAATAGAAGCAAACGAACGAGAAAATTTCTTGAAGGGAAGCACTATCGCCCTTTTCTTCTTCCGCTAAATCCATCATTAGGTTTCCTATTTGAAGTTTTGTCTATTAGCAAGCTGCACGATTATAAAAATATTTTAAAAATTTTAGTAAAAACAGCTGATTTTTTTCTGTGGCTTTTAAGTATTCAAATATAGTCAATTTTTTTTATCATTGTTTAGATTGAATCGATTATTGAATATTAGCAGAGTTTGAGGACAAAAAGTCTTTCATTGAATTTTTTCTTCAATACTTAATTGTAAAAGAAACGTATGGTCTAATAGCTCAAAATTTTAACGTTCATAGTGAATTTACTGTTTACATTAAAGCATGAATCTTTATAACATTTTTTTTAAATAATTTTCATGTCCTACTGTTTATTGATCAATCGTTCATTTGTAGGCTGCTTTCTGAATTTTTTTATTCTGTTCTTTCCTGACATACAGTAATCTATTGTGGTTGAAAACATTGACTATATGTTTTTTGTTCTTTTTTTCAACACAAGTATTATCGATTGTTTTGCACTAAATTTATTGTAGCAGATTAGTTATGTTTTGTTTTTTGAAAGGATATTAGTCTGTTTTTCTGAGTTAGGCTGTAAATTTTTTTTTTTATAAGAAAATATTTTCATGAATAGATTCTCACTCTTTTTTACGGGTTTTGAGGTATATTGAAATTGTCAGTTTATTCTTTTTTTATAATTCTTAAGAATTTTCAATAAAAGAAGCAATCCACCATACTCTGCATTCAAGTGTGCTTTAACAAATGGAAAAATAAAACAAATTGTTTCCAATGATGATTCACAGACAAAGTCAGCCTTTCCACAAGAGATATTTTTGAGTGTAGCTTGAAATATATCTCCTGAAAACTTCATCACAATCTATTAAATACAGCCATGATCACAATTCTGTTTCATCTCATTTGGAAAAAACTGTTCTTCAGCCCTCACCTAAAAAGAAACTGGTTTTTTAAAGAAAGAAAGATGGATAAAAGACTTTTACACACAAATGTAGCTTTAGATTCCTTTCACTGATTCTTTTTGAGTAGTTTTCAGAAAAATAGTCAACAGCACAATTTTAACTGATAAAAAGGGTCAAGATGAGGCGAATGTATTAGAGATTATAAATAAAGAGATTAAATTTTGAAGTCATTAAGAATGAAATTTGAAAACTTATTTCATAAGATATGAAAAATGACAACAACATTTTTAAGATTCTGTGAGCTATTAGTTGAGTTTAAAAAACTCATCTGTGGTGAGATAGGTAGTTTTTTGGACATAAATAACTCAGCAAGTTTGTATCCACTAGTTGGAAAATTTTTACAAAATAGTAAAAAAATGATACAGAACAATATGCAAAACTCATCAAGTTCGAATCATGATTCAGCACTAAAATTAATTACAGAATAAATTGATGGTTTTCTACAGGAAGAACTCTTAACTAATAATCTTATTTTCAAAAAACAAAATTAATATCAATCTCTTAATGAGCATGCTAGAAAAATTATATTTATTTCTGTTACATTAGTATCAGTCGAACATCTATTGTCTCCAAGTGGTTTTTTTTATTAACTCACATTGTTCAAATAATTTTTTGCATGATAATACCTTTGATGTGTACTAAGACAATAACTTAACTGATTAATAACTATTTTTTTTGCTTGTAAATAATTTTATATTTCAGTTTTTGTTTACTATTCAATGATGAGAAACATTATATAAGAGTATAAATACGATGCTATTCGATAACGAATATAGTTTTTGTCTTTTCATACGATTTCGATATATTTCAAAGGTAAATGTTAACATACAATTACTATTTATTAGACAAATCATCTACAAATTTATTTCATGGTATTAATCTTCATTTTTCACATATCGTCTTAATTCTCACTCGATGCAATATGTGAAAAAAGTCACATGCCTGCAAATTAAGACTTGTCAGAAGTGAAATAGGAACTATGCTTCTGTCAAACATACAATCAATTTTATTTTTCTAGCTAATTATTATAACGCTCATTTGTCACTTTCTACGAAAACATCCCTAATTAAAGTTGATTTGACTTTTTCACCCTGGCAATATATACTACATAGATTCTCTCTAAATTCATTTTCATGACTTTTTTTTTTGTCATCTATCGTACAATAAAGTCACTACTATTCATTCATACATTTCAATACATAAACTTTTCCTTTGATATATATATAGAAGCAATCAATCTTGTGAGTTGCGCCATCTATTTAATTGACAGATAATAAACTTTGTATGTCTTATTGGTCAACAAAACTAAACTAATGAAAAGATAAATAAAACATTCTTATTCTTCATTTAGTTAGTTAATATAAATGGATCACGGAATGTTTCCGGGTAATAAACGATCAAATGAAGATGTATCATCAGGTCCAAATGATAATAAACGTAATAGAAATTTATCTTCATCTCGAACAGAATATCGATTTTTAATTGCTGCATCTGATGCTAATGCTATATTTGGACGAAATGGTGAAAATTTTCAATCATTAAGAAATAAATATCATAATCTTATTGATGTATCTCAAGTTCAAACACCTGAACGTGTTTTAATTTTATATGGAGATGAAGATAAAGCAATGTCTATATTAGCGGAAATATTACCAATAATGGCACAAAATCAAAGTGTTAGACCTGGTTTTGTTGAATTACGTGCTATGATACATTCTTCACAAGCCGGTGCTGTTATTGTATGTTAAAATTTATTTAGAAGTAAAACAAAAAAAAAAAAATCTATTGATTGAATATTTTTCTAGGGAAAAAGTGGTGATCGGATAAAAGAATTTCGTCAAAAATATAATTTAGATACAAAAGTATTTCCGAATGCAACTCCAGGTGATACAACAGAAAGAATTCTTTCATTACGTGGTGAATTACCCAATATTGTTGAATGTTTAAAAGGTAAATTATTATTTAGAGAATAAAAAAAAAAAAAAAAAAGATTAGACCTTACAATGGCCGGTTTTTTTTTAATTATGTTTCTAGAAGTTTATGCTATACTTGATCAAACACCAATACGTGGTCAAATACGAAATTATGATCCATCATTTTATAATGGTGTTGATGTAGAACGTTATGGTATTTAGATTTTTTTGTTTTCTTAATCTTCTTATCATTATTTCTTACAGGTGGTTTTAGTGAAAATCATGATTTTCAAGCAACACGTACACGATTTAACCCTAATAATCAACAAAATCAACAACCATATACAGGAAATTACAATAATAATAATCGAGGTGGTAATAGTCATATGAATTATTCACAAAATAATGGTCCTATGCCAACAACGACTCAAGTAACAATACCACATTCATTATCAGCTTGTATACTTGGTCCACGTGGTACACGTATAGCACAAATTCGACAACAATCAGGTTGTGTTATTAAATTTGATGATCCATTGCCAAGTAATGATCGTATAATTAGTATAATTGGTATGCCAAATAATATTATTCAAGCACAATATTTAATGCAAACAGCTGTTAAACAATCCCAACAATGGACTAATCCAACTGTAACATCATAAAATAAACTTTTGTATGAATTTCGTTCTCTTGAACATTTTCTAGGAGAATGTATATCGATTTGTTTCATAAATATAAATATACTTTCAAAATTGATCTTTTAAGAAAAAACAAAAAAAAAATGAATCTGCTATTTTCAAAGTCAATAGAACATTTTTTATAATATTTTCATATATAACAAATATGAAAATCATTTAACAAACATGATTATTAGATTTCTATAGGCAAGGTAAAACGATATAAATATAATTTTGTTTAAAGAACATAGAACATATAGAACAAACAATTTTCTACGATGTTTTTTTTAGCTAAGATACAACAATTTCACAGAAGCCCTGAAAGTAATTGTTTCTTCAATTTTCTATAGAAAACCAATTTTTTGTCCTTCGTTTAACAATAAAAACACATTTTAAACATTGAGTAAAAAGATGTCTGTAAAATGGGTAATAAAAGAATTTGGAAACTGATGTTCTTGTCAGAGAAATTTCTATGAAGTACAAGTCTTTGCTGTGTAATAAAATGGAAATTTACAACCGTTGGATAATCATATAATGATAAATTTGAAAACATCAGTAGCATTATTAAATACTGAAAGCTAAAGTATGCTAGTTCTTTCATAGTCAGCTGTTAACAATTATACTGTTAGAGTTCTGCTTTCAATTAATGCGCACATACAATGCTAATGGAATACATACTGTTGTTTCATGAAAATAGTTTTGAAACGGACTTCGAAACTTCGAATTCTTATTCGTTTGTAGAGAAAAAACGGCCAATATTCTTCTCATAACTCCTTCCTGAAAAACTGCAAA
>CAJNOP010000157.1:352393-370436 GCA_905250075.1 Rotaria sp. Silwood1 | reverse complement strand
TTATACAACTTCTTTGACTTTATTCGTCTATACTAAATTGCATCTATGGTGCTAGGACAATTCGTTGCAGGACAATTCGTCGCGGACAATTGGTTGCGGACAATTCGTCACATGGACAATTCGTTGCAGGACAATTCGTCGCATGGACAATTCGTTGCATGGACAATTCGTCGCAAGACAATTCGTTGTCGGACAATTCGTTGCGGGACAATTCGTCGTAATGATATTATCCAATTACAACTTTCCATTATTTCCTCATAAATGAATTGGCCTATTAAGATAAGTTAGAAACACATAATTCAATGAGTATGACAATTGTAGAGACTATTTGTAATCACTAAACTTTGAATTTTTATTTTGGGTTGTATTGTCATAAGAAATTCTGGTTTGATAAAAAAAATCGGATCTATTTTATGCATCACGACTAATACTGATGAGATGAAAAAACCTCAAATGTGAGAAATCATCAACACTAGTGTTAGCACTGTATAAATTATTAATGAATTCAAACTAGTTTAATTTTAAACATGTCAAATAAGAGCTGATAATTTTTAAACTAACACAATTTGTACGTTAAATAAGGATATTTAATAAAAAGATTTTATCAAAAGCTTTTTTAGTTATGCTAAAGCCAATCTTTGTTAATGAACACTAAGTTTCACTTCTTTTCTCAAATTATTGTTCCACGGGTCGTAAATTCTGAGCTACAATAGGAATTGAAAGAAAGATGCAACACCACTTCTGTTTCTATAAGAAAACTTTTACCGCTGACATAATTCAAAGAACTTAACTTTTTATGTGTACCAGACGATTATTGTACTGCTCGGAATCAAAAATCAAAGTTTAGTTATTATAAATAGTCTCTACAATTGTCATATTCATTGAATTATGTGTTTCTAACTTATCTTAATAGGTCAATTCATTTATGAGAAAATAATGATAAGTTATAATTGGATTGTATCGTTGCGACGAATTGTCCATGCAACGAATTGTCCGTGCGACGAATTGTCCTGCAACGAATTGACTTGCAACGAATTGTCCATGCGACGAATTGTCCGCAACGAATTGTTCGCGACGAATTGTCCTGCAACGAATTGTCCGGTCACCAAAATGAAAAATAATAAATAAGACTTGCGATACTACCAATTTACGAAAATAAAGAATGAAAACTAAGATTCTTCTAGTATTGATGTAGACAAATAACAAATAAAACTAACTGTTATTTATACTGAGAATATAGAAAATAACAAATGAAAAGAGCTATTAGCTAAATTGTCAATACAGAAAAATAAACAATTGAAATTAGTATTTTCTTTATTATCATTTTAGAGAAACAAGACAGAAAACTAACTGTTCCTATATTATCAATATAGAAAAAATATATAAAACTCTGATTTTCTGTATTATGAATATAGAAAATAAAAATCATAAAACAAACTATTATCTACCTTATCAATATAGAAAAATAAGAATTAAAACTAACTGTTATTTGTATTATAAATATAGAAAAATAAAGTAAAAAGTAAGATTTATTATATTATCACTATCGAAAAATAAAAAACGAAAATTAGGATTCTCTATATCATCAAATATAGAACGATTAAAATTAAATTACCCTTTTTCTTTGGTATCAATTTAGAAAAATCAGAAATGAAAATTAACCTTTTCTATGTTATTAATACAGGAAAATAAGAAATGAAAGTTACGATTTTCAGTATAATCACTAGAGAAAAATACGAAAGCAAACTAAGCACATAGATTAATCCTGTTTTTAACTATTATTCTTCATAGTAAAACTAATTGTATCAACAATTCTTGAATAAGTTAAAGAACAGGAGAGACCATACACCATCAGATAAGAACAAACAGAATCTGCATTATGTACTCTTATATGTTTCTTTTCACATGAATTTTAAATCATCTGAGAAGATCTCACAAGAAACATTCAGCGTGTACTTCTACATTTCTTAATCTTTAAATCTTGTAAGATTTTTGCTGACATCTTATGATAAGAATTTGAGAAAATCTTCAAAAAAGAAGAACACATGAAATTATATGATCTTCTGACAAGATCATAGAAAAAATCGTATAAGGGTAAGATATTATCAGATCCTGCATGATCTTGGTGTCAGGTTTTTCGACCTGGGTACGGTTGCGTCTACACAAAGATTGAGTAGTACATCATACATTTTTTAGAAACTATTAACATATTTAAATTAGTTGAAAACTCTGAAAAGATAGACTCGGTGATCATGAATTGCTAACAATGGTACACGAATTAATTGAAATGTATTTTGATGATCATTTTACGATTTTTCACTGCAAAAGACTAATTTTAATGATCAAAATGCTCAAAGTGGAGATCATATTGGATTTGAACAGTTTGTTTCCCATTATTCCACTTGACTGAGAAGTTTCAATAGAGAAATAGAGTCCAAAAGCTGTCCTAGTGATCTAAATAATACTCAAAGCGAAATAAATTCCAGGATTTATTTAAAAACAGTCATGCATTCCATCACTGAAATAAATATCTGGGTTCATTTCAAAACTACAAGAAATCTCAATAGAGAAATAAATCCCGAGATTTATTTCAATGATCCGACTAGGTCCTGAGAATGAAATAAATCCCGGGATTTATTAAAAAGTACCAATAAATCCCAAAAAAATAAGTTCCGGTAGATGCTGACACTCACACCCACATGAATAGTTTATGTAAAGTTAAGTTTTGGTCATATGTTCGATTCGTAAATGTTTTATCAGGTAGAATATCAATTTAATCTAAAATGAAAAACTGAGAAAATGAATTAATGTACATAAATATGAAAAGAAAATGAAAATGTCTTGAATAATTTTGTTTCGTCTTCTATTTGTCTCACTCATTTAATGAAAACAAATTAACACCTTATTGATTGTCTGACTAATTCGTAGAGACATACGATGATTTGCTTTATCGACTTTTGAAAAATTGTTAATTAAATTCCTTCTGCATTTGATTTGTCGACAAGAACAGTCCTGTTGATGATATCTTTATGAAAAACAGTAGGCCGTGTGTTTGTTACAAGTTCAATTTTTGAGAACAGTATTTTCTATTAAAGCGCGTTGTCGTTTACAGAACTTTAAGCAGATTAACTCATATAATACATTAATTATTGTTTGAAATGACGTCGATTTTTATCTATATTAATGAAAAAAAAACTATTTCATATTAATGAACTACTGATCCTGAGTCACATTATTCAACTACATCTCATAATATTAAACTTCAGTGATGTCAAACGTGTTGGTCAATGAGGAAATTCTTCGTCTTAATTCCATCTCGAAATTTTTTGATGGTTACCTGATGCTTGCCTTTATTGCTGTGGGAACAGTAGGCAATTTATTGAATATTTTTGTCTTCATTCGTCTCAAATCGCTTCGTCAAATGCCAAATACTGTCTTCTTGGTCGCCTCATTCGTTGGCAGTTTAGTATTACTATGGTCATCCCGTATTCCACGTTCTATACTTACTGTTACCAATGTTGATATTCTAGTCGGTTCAATAGTCTATTGCAAAATTCGATGGTTGTTTGGACGTTGGGGTCTCAACATGCCAATTACATGCGTGTGTTTAGCCAGTATTGATCGTTTTCTGATGACTTCAAGCAATATACACTATCATCGTTTCATCACCTTGAAACGAGCTTATATTATTGTGACCATATTCAGTATTGCTTATTTAGCGATCTGTATTCCCGATGGCATTTACTATTCTGGATATTTATGTACAGCATCAGCCAATGATCGAGCTATATATAAACAATTCATCACCTATTTTAATTTGATTGTCACCAATATTTTATCATTGCTTGTTCTTATCATTTTTAGTCTACTCACATGGTACAATTTTTGGTCAACGAGACATCAACGACGCAGTCGTCTTCAACAACAGGTTAATCGGATGATGCTCACTGAATTTACTATGGTATGTATTACCACACTACCTAATTTTGTATTCAACATCTATCAACAAGCTACTCAATCAGTAGTTAAATCTCAATTAAGATTAGCACAAGAAAATCTTTGGACAAATGGGAGCGTTGCTGTGAGCTTTACATTGCATGTGGGAACATTCTACATATATATAATTGTATCTCGTGCATACAGACGAAATGTACGAACAGCTTTATGCTTTAAAAACCAAAATCAGGTTACATCACTACAATCACAATTACGAAATGGTACAACAGCTCAAGCGTTCCGTACCATAACTGCTCGTCCATGATTAAACAGCAAGGTTTTCTTGTACATACAAAACTAGCGTTCATGTACTTGTTGTATATACATTTTGATTGATGAATGTGACGTTGAAAATTGACAATAATTATTTGTGAAAATCATGCACAATGTTAACAGATGATTGATCTAACCACTGATCAAAAACTAGTATCTGTCTTTTGTTTTTAAACGGTCACTATACATATGAAAGAGTGGGGGAAAAAATCTAAGGAACTTGGAAATAAACATGAACAAGAGGGGAAAATACTTGAACAATATCATAAGAATAGAAAGCTTGGAATACTTCAAGGTAAAAGAAAGGATTGTGTACCGCATCGCCGAAAACAAAATCGCAAAAAATTGAGATCACCAAAACTTGAGCCGAAACACACATGGGTGTGGCTGTGGGTGTGGGTGGGGTGTGTGCATGTGCGTGTGAACGAGAAGAACAGCCACCCACACACCCATACCCACACTCACATCCACACCCTACTCCAAAGAGGATAGGTAGAATAATATATCCATGAGGATATAAGTAGTGTGATGTTCTCACAAGAGTATAGGTAGAGTAGTGTACCGAAAAATGGTATTGGTCAAGTACTATATCCATATGAGTATTGATAGATTGACCTATCTATGAGGGTTGGAATTGAATGTTATATTCATGACTGGTTTTCTTCACGAATAGAGGTGTAAATTGTGAACTTTTTCGCGCTCTCTATCGATTTCAAGTGGTATCAGGTTGCTGAGGTCTAGTTGTTAGAAGGTTATGTTTAGCTGGAAATACCGGTAAGTGTGTTTACAGATGAAAATTTTCCTTAGAATGAGAAGTTATTTTGAATTATAATTCACTTATCAATATTCGACAGTATCAGTGATGTGAATAATGGGGGATACTATGAAGAAATCTTTTGCATACCTATTAGACGGTCGTGTATGATCATGCAAGATCGTTCGGTTCGCTCATATATGGATCTTAGTGTAATATCTGATGTAAAATTGCAGACGCGAAAATTTCTCGCACGATTGGCGTCTGATATTACAAGATCACACACGATTAGACTTTCGATTCCAAGATCTTACGTCTGACTTTTTGAGCTGGGATTCTCGATAATCCGAGTCCACCCAATCCTATTGGTTGAGTGCGGACCCAGAAAACATCTGATTGGGCTAGAAATTTAGTCGGAAAAGACCAATCTCTGCGACGAAGTCTGTTAGGCTCAAAGAGGTTTCCAGCTTGTGAAAGGTCAAAAGAACATTTTTTCTTCCTGTGCGAACGAACGTAACAACTCATTTTTCGTAAGATCCTCTTTGCCAAGTATGCTTCTTCGATAATTGTGTTTTCGATGTCCGAATATCGATTCCATTCTGTATTTTCTGGCTTGAAACATGGATCGGTGTTCAACTGCCATAACCATTCGATTTGTTGTTGTATTGATTCTGGCTTAGAAGATGTCGTTTGCAAGAGCTTCTATCTCATTTATCAGTTATCTGGAAAAAAAAGATGAGACACTTTGTTTTTGAGTATGCCTTATTTATTGGTATATCCTAGAACATTTACAATGAAATAAACTACTACGTATGTATAGACATTCGTGACGATGCGATTCACTGATTGATTGCATCCAGAAAATTCGAATATCTCCACTCTAATTCAAGCAAATGAGCTGTTTATTTTTGTTAATAATAGAGGAATGTTTAAAGTTTGCATTCGTAAAAGAAACGGCACTGGATGCTGCGTTAAAATATTATAATTTGCTTTAACAAGGAACAGTGATCTCCTACATGTTTCGAAAAAATTATGAACATGCATGGCAACTTTAAATTGTGATAGGTGCAGTTGTATCTAGACCATATTATACTAGAAATATCTCTCTATAGTTCGCAACAGAATTTTTAGCCCAATTTCTAAGCGCTGTCTGAGTTAATAAGAGTTTACTTATTCCAAGTAACTTTAAAAGTACAAATTTAAGTGTACTTTTTTGAAAGTCGTAAAGGACTATTTTTCGTTTTTTAAGTTGATAATAATATCTTAACGCAAAATTTATTGCTATTGCTCTTATCAATAAAAACTGTGAACATTTCTCTATTACCGACAAAAAAGCAAGTCGTTTGATTGAAATATAATGAAGACATTTGCATATTTTTCCATCGATTCACCATGAATCACATTGCCTGTGCCGTTTTGACGATGCAGCGAAATTAAAAGAAGATTTACAGCTATAGAAAGCGTGAGTCAGAAGTCCTGACTCGAAGATCTACAGTTTGGATGTTAGCTGAGAGAAGATTCGAATCGGCACCCACACTCTTTTTGCAGATTTGTTTATTGAAAAATTGTCACCAACCTTCATCATGGTTGTGTAATTTTTCTTTGCACAGAGAATTAAAACAAGCGAAGGACGGTGAATGCAACGATAAAGAACATACGTTACAGTAACTATACACAGACCATTTTTTTCAATACTGTTTTATATGAAAGTTTCGTGTATGTTCTCATTGAATATGTTCGGGGCTTCCTTCAAACTTTCTTTCTCTTCGTTTCATTCGTTCTGACTAAAAGTATAGAAGCGAAGAGAACAAATCAACAAAACAGTCGATAAAGGCATTGGTTAAAATATCAACATTTTGATTTTGATGCTCGTATACAAGGTAAATATCATACTTGTGAGTATAGTTCCAAACTAAACCCTAGGCTGTCAGTAGGTGTCTTCTGTTCATATATATATATAGCCGATACATACGTTAATGAAAATGAACGCATCAGAGTAGATATAACTTCCTAAGAGGTAAAATGTGGATAGGAACACCCACACCCTAATTTTGAACGAAAGCTGGAACTATTAGAAGAGAAGGTGACTAAATTTCAATTTACTCAATTTCGACGTATTCAACTCAAAAAATAGATTAATTCAATGTTCTTGATCGGCATCGGTCACAATGAAAACGGCGTCTCGTATTTTTTTCAACTTATCAAATCATGAATTTTCGCAACTAATTTACTTATAAAATTATACTCAATATGGGCGGGAAGGGAATTTTCGAAACTTCGATTGAAAGCTTACACTCACTAATTTCTTCAAAAATCTATGTGAGTTCCATAAAATATATATTTATCAACATCATATTAAGCTCGAATTCTAGTGTGGTGTCAGCAGAACGTCTGGACTTCGGATTCAACATTCCATGAGACTATTACAATATAATGTTCGAATATCTAGTAATTTACAATCAATATATATTGAATCAAATGTATTTCTATGCAAACATAGGAACTACACGATTAAAGTTATGTTATCTCGATGCTGGTGTAAAGGGTGACAAAAGTGACGTGTACAATGGTAATCGTATGTTAGTTTCTTCACACACATGTTGTAGTTTTAATATCAAACAATGTTAATTTGCTGATAACTTAAAGCACATAAGTGAAGTCGGTCACCAATGATAGAACGCAAAAGAGAGTGAAGAATTAGTTTTTTTTTTCGTTGACTTTATAGAACAAAATAAGATATGATACTCTTAATGCATTTTTTACGTCGTTTGTGTCGATATGGTAAGACAGCCGAAAAAGTAATGATAGTTGTATTTTTTATTCTTTCATTTTTACGCTTCGCTTAGTAGGTATTCGAAAAAGTCACACTGAAATATACATTGGTGAGTAAACTAAGCGTTATGATACGAGTCAATCAAGTACGATTGCATAAATTCTTTATGTAAAACTCGCAACAGCTGAGTAAAATTGATTTCCATCATTTGTGAACACATTGGCTCTTTTGGAACAATTTAAAAATGAATTTGAATTAGTTTATATATAGTTACAAAATTAATAATTTCAAATTTTTAATCAATTTGAAATTATTGAAAATATGTATTGTTAAAAATTTGCTTTTCTTCATTATTAGAGACCCATCTCTATGATATAATCATTGGTAGTTGAAACGCTCGATTTTTTCTCGAAATCAGGATAGAGATAACACTTTCAATCGTTCTCAAATGATTGAAATTAACAAGTCAAAATTAATACCGCAATCTCTGCAAGATCAACATGTGAAACAAATTGAACCAGTGGAATTGTACAAAGTGTCTTAAAAGTTACTATACTAAAAGAAATTTGAATACGTCCAAAATAAACTAATATTTATTCCAATAATGTGTCCACAGATTGTTCAGATATTGTGCAATTCCTAATATTTCATGTGATTTTACAGAGTGGAACTGTCAATACTTTTCACTTGCTTGTTAGGCTATCCCGATTCTTTTTTCTAGTGAACTTCTGTTTTGATGGCGTTTTTGCAAGCTTTTCGAATTCTACCGAATTTTCAAAATTCTCCAAAATACTATTACAATTAGTATGTTTTCTCCAATTTCTCTGGCTTCCTTGAGGTTTCACAAGATTTACATGGAAAACTTTGAGAGCTGCTACTATCTGATTACTTAAAAGATGCCATTTTTCTATTGAAGTAAATAGTGATACTTTTGACTAGTGTAAGTGAACTTTTCATTTATAAATGAAAACTTGAAAGTATTCTCTACCATAATACAAAAATAAATTAGTACACTTCATGAGAATGTGGTAGAGATAGTCGAATTTATTTTTACACATGTTGATACAGTCCATCTCATGGTCTGTGAGACAGTGTGGGTCCGATTCACTTTTCTCACAATATATGTCAACACTCATTTCCAATCATGTTTCATAAAACAAGATCTATTTTACACCGGGCATTACACATATTTTCTAACATTGCATTCTTTTTTTCTAAACGTATATGTCACAACAAACCCATGGTTCAGATCGAGTACTTGAAAATTTTTCTCAACAGTAATTGATTCAAGTAATTTTCATGATCTGTCAGATAATCAGTCAACATAAACCATTTTCCTATGCAGTTACTCTTTTCTTCAAAAACGAAAACAAAAAAAAACGTCGAAGATTGAAATTTTACGGCATACTGTTATTCACTACACTAAAAAAAATCAAAGGCTACGATGACATAGTCAGATTAGCTCATCTAATAGCACTGTTCTTGTACATACTAGTAGTAACTGTAGCAGTTAGTATAAAGATTACAAATAATCCGTGAAGACTCGAACATAATTACACGGATGTACTAACATTTTCATATGTAATTTGGCATTCTATCATGTTTTTTTCAATAGGTTTTGATTAAGAATGATAGAATGTCTTAAAGAATCGGTTGATTCAGATATGCCAATCGAAAACTCAGCAAGAAAGATGTCAGATTTCGTTTTTCAGATTATCATTAGAATGAAGTAGTGTGAAGTATGGGTAATTGTCCAACGTGTTTGCCGGAACAAGCAAATAAAAATCTTGATCCACTGTGTCATGGTAAACGAAAGTGGACAAGATTTATTTTCTCATCATTAACTACTTTTTTCTGTGGTTTGATAATTCTTCTCATTTATTATAAAGTCCAAAAATTGTTTATTAAACGTCGTCGTACTAGGCACTCTATAAAAACAAAAAATGTAAGTCGATAAAATAAACGAAATTCGATAATTCCATGTTTATATTATATCATTTTTCATTTATATATCATCAATACAGAAAACTGTTGCCGATGGTGACGATACTGCTAGTAGTCAATGTAACTGGATAGAAGACATGGAATACTGGGGAAATAAGATTATTTCCGGCAAAACCAAAATGGGCAAAATATTCGTTAGTATTTGAATTGATATGCACACTAAACTTTCATATCCTTTTTTAGATTAGCATTATTGTTGTCTGTAATATTGCGTCGTTGATATTATACTGTATAGATACACAACAGAGCAGGTAAGTATAATAATTCGCTTAAGCAGAGAATATCGTATTCAGAAGGAAAAAGTGTATTTTTATGCGTTCCTATTTCAAAAAATTCTACATAACAGTTTTAGATTCCTAGATGCTATTGCAACTTTCAAACTGTATCATACTTTTAGGCTACTGTGCAAATAAATTTCAAAACGATTTTGTGAAGAATCGTTTTTTTCTATTACAAAGAGCAGAAGATTGAAATAATATTACAGCAAAAAGGGAGAGAAACTAATGGATTGTATATGGGATCTTACGAGCATCAATCCTCAGCTTATGGTATTTGGTAGCAGTCTATTGGAAATGAGAAGATTTTTTCATGTCAAGCGAAGTCACTAGGATTCTAGCACGAGTCGATCGTAGTTCACCAATAGATCTTGACTTTCATGTTTGGGGATGATTTCAAAAGAAGTAGAATCTATTGATTCTAATTTTCTGATGAATTCGACAATTAAGATTTACACGAAACCATAACTAAATAGGCTCACATTTCATAGAACAATTCATAGCCATAGTTTTTTTTTGTATCCTTCGATCGAAATTCTGTCATAGAATCATGAGTTTTATTCTATCTAGTAGTTACATGGAATCATGCACAATATTCCAGAAGTCAATCAGCATGCAGATTGATTTCAGTCTCAACGTTGTCTTTCTTGTTTTTTTCATTTTTCGAGTGAGTTTTAACATCTCCCATTTGATTGATATATTTCTGCTGTTATGTTAGTTTGTTGCTGCACAGAATAAACTACGCTTTTGGATGAGTTTTTACTCTCTTGTCGACATTTTTACCATTCCACCTTCGTTTACGGCTGTCTATCTCAATCGAAGTTGGATAGGTAATGAATGCAATACTTTTTTTTCTGATTCATATAATTCATTTGTCTTTTCTATAGGATTACGATTTCTACGTTCGCTACCCATCATAAATACTCCGGACATTTTACAATACATGGGTATTGTAGAAGGCTCTCGCACGATTCGAATCACCCAATTAGCATCGAAATTCATTGCAGTTTGGTTTGCAGCTGCTGGTCTGGTGTATTTAGTTGAGAATTCAGGCGATTTCTTTTGTAATTATTGTAACGCACAAGAGTTAGATATTTTCAATGCAGTCTACTATATGATTGTTACCATGACCACAGTAAGTTAATATCTAAACAAGGTCAGAACACTGAAAATAACATTGTTAAACATTAGGTTGGATATGGTGATATTTCTTGCAAGACTTATCTTGGTAAATTTTTCGTACTTTTGTTTCTTATGAGCGGATTGGTAAATATCTGTTTCATTGTTCTCTATTCAACCATTGACTATAAGAATTAAGGCAGTATTTGCTACAATGATTCCAGAATTTTCCAATCTATTCGGTTTAAAAAGTCCGTACGCCGGTCGATACAAGATAGTCAAAGGCAAACAGTATGTTTTACATACATTTCCCTATATGCACATATTTGTTTTCTAGTCATGTTATTATTTGTGGTTATATCACACCACATTCGTTAGGTCCATTTCTTCATGATTTTCTGCATAAAGGTCGTGATCAAATGGAAAAACTCGACGTCCTTATCATTGACAGAAAAACACCGGATATCGAAATGGAAGCCTTACTCAAACGATCTTACACGAAAGTACACTATTTTGTTGGCAGTATTATGAATATAATTGACTTGCAACGTATACAAGTAAGTCATTGACATATCTACTGTACTAAATTGTTGGAATGATGTGCTTTAGGAAGTTTCATAGATTCATTCAAAATGATGTAGATATTGGGATACTTTACCTGTTAAAGTTAGCTTAATCGCTAAGATTTTACCACCATAGATGGTGAGAGATGGAAAACTTTGTTGAAATTTGACGAATGTAACGATCAGTTAATAAGACTAGGCAACAGTATAACAGCGCTTTTTCTTGAAAAGGCGAAATGTGATTCCTTAGTAGATTTTCATGAATGTATATACGTTTTAGAAATTTTTGACATGATATCGAGAGCAGAAACTATGTTATTGTATGATTTTGAGTAAATCTCACAATCAACAATAGTTAGTTACATTTTTCTAAAAAGTCTATTGTTGAAAGCTATAATAATATTTAGTAACAGTCTCACTAATATAAGAATCTTATTTTTGGACCGTATTTTCAATTATTCTCTATCTCTCCTAATAAAAATATTTACTTTTTTTCATGTACTAAGGCCGATAAGAGTACAGCTTGTTTGATCATTGCCAATAAAGAATGTTCAGATCCAGACAGTGACGATTCGGCAAATATTATGCGAGTGATCAGTTTAAAAAACTTCAATCAACGCATCCGAATACTTTTACAACTGCTTGAATATTGCAATAAAGTAAGGTGAATCTCTCGCATAGATATCGATGACAAGTATTGCTTTAGATGAATGTTGTCTCTATACCAGGCTGGAATGCAGACGAAGACGAAATTATTTGTATTGAAGCATTGAAACTCGGTCTTATCGGAATGTCATGTGTCGTACCTGGATTTTCCACAATGGTACCAAATAAAATCTAGTCATTTTTTTTACCATTGTTCGTCTTATTACAGATAACAAACATCTTTCGAATGTCGTCTTACAACTCTCAGGCGACTCAACGAAAGGTATGTGAAAGCAAATGGTTGAGAAATGATTTATGAATTGATCAACAATAGTCATTTTCTGAGATGTTTTTTTTTTTTTACTAACATTAATCTTTTATTATTTCATGTCTTTGTAGAACTCTTCCATAATGAGGCGACGCATAGTTTCCGTGTTAGTTTTCGATAATGAATAATCCTACAAGAAAATTCAACATATCCTTGTTGGTTCCATCGAAAATTCTGAGAATCTTCTTTAATGATGTTGGTGGGTGTAGGTGTGAGTACGTGCTATGAGAACATCTACAATCTGCCATACTGTTATTTCAAGAATACGGATCAGTTTCATAAAAGTATCGATACGTACGTATCTAAAAGTGTTGTCTTCATTTAAAATTTCTTCAATAACTTCGATTAATAATTTTGACCTGACAATCGTACGTGATGAAATTAAGTCGTTCATAAAATGATTTTGACATCTACGTTCATAAGTGCAAAGGAGCGTCAAAGGAAAAGTATGGACGGTTTCAAATACAATTTAGACAAATACATTGATTAGTATTGTTCAAAAGCTATTCAGATCTTTTTCCGTAGGAATTTTGAAACATTTCTAGAAATTTAGAACAATTATCGGTTTATTGAACTTCTGAATTCCTTAATCATGTTCAATGCATTCATTTACTATATACTAAATACGAGTTTGCAAACTGTAATTTTAAATGAGCTCCACAAAGCTATCTAAAACTATCAGCTGAACGAATATTTCACCAAATCAAACGATGATAGCATAGGACCGAGTGTTCAATCCAATTTCAAAGTACTATCTCTACCAAAAGTACCCATCCGATCCTGAGAATATACGTCATAAAGACTAGTTAACTATGGATTTTCACAATAAGCCCCAATCTGAGTTTCATTTATCAGATCATTCTTAACATTGTCAATGTAAAAATAAAGAAAACACATAAATGCACAACATGATTGCGTTCAATCTTTGTCTATTTTTTCGATGACACCAATTTATACAAAAGACAATAGAACAGATCTTCCAAGTAAATTACATTTTTCGAATACCTCTTCATAAGTATTGATTTGTTCTTAAATCAATATAGAACTATATAAAAAACTAGAAACAAGTTGAAACTATTGTTTTTTATCCACAAGCTAATGATTTCTAAGATTGATATAAAAAATTTTCCAAGACAGACTACGACTGAATACCATCAACTTGTGTCGGTTTCATTTAAAGAAAAAAAATGCATAACAAATTTACTTTTACCTAGACGTACGATTGGTCATGGCGTGATTTGTATCATCGAGGTGTTGGTATGGAAATGTATCTCGAAGAGATATCTCCATCATTCTATGGAAAAACATATACTGAAAGTGCTCTGTACGTAACTCTTCTTTTTCATGATTGATTAATTTTGATTATGTAGCATCTGTTTTAAACTTCGCGTTATGCTTTTGGCTGTTGAAATAAGACGAACTGATGAACATGGTCATATGCGATTGATTGTCGATGTTGTACCATGTGATAATTGTGTTATTGTTCGTGGATGTCGGGCATTTGTCGTAGGCATTTGTCGTGAAGATACTAGCCGGTTCGCTAGTTTCCTTTTTTTTTTAAACAGCGATCAATTAATGATTTGATTTTGTAGAGTGAAATACTACTGTTCAACTTGCTATCCAGTACTCGACAAGTTGACAGAATCACAATTGAAACACATGCGAAGATGTGCGCATCGTAAGTCGACATCAGTGACTCTTCTTATTCATGCATCCCATGATGTACCTAGTAGTGGAAACTCATGGTATACATGACAAAGAACGCTTGAGACCTGAGCAGTTGCCAAATGTTCGAAACAGTGAACATGCTATTATGTAAGTTATTTGAATGCTTGAAAATAGAATATACTTTTCTATTTTTGTCTCTGCCTCTCTCTCTCTTTATTGCACCTATTTATGTTCTAGTCGTATATCGGATACTGATGTCATTCAGCCTCTTATTTCGTCACAACTTGAAGAAAGAGATTCTCAATGTTTGGTTCTTAATGAAACGTATGTTGTGATTCATCTTTTGATTCGTTCATTTTTTAAATGTTCCATCGTTGTAAAATTGAGAACTGAATGTAATTAGAATGAGAGAACAGCTGTATACTTATACACTAAAGTCTTCTGAATTGGATTCAATTATCAGTAGTAAAGTTTCTGTACAGGAATCATTTGTTTAAAATATGATTACTCCATATTGTTGTGTTTTATCATACTGATCGCATCAAAATATTATGCTTTTTGTTGAGTTTCATATTATATGTTTTGTATATATTAATATAATTGTTCTTTGTTTACAGACTGCCTCAGGACGATGTTTCAAGCTTTGATGCTACCGGCATGTTTCATTTTACGCCATCACGTCACATCGAAGATGCAATTATCGTATGTTGTTATTAATACGAAAATGATGTGAATAAAGATTTCCAAACATTGATGCTGTTTATGTAGGATGCTAATTTACTTCGAGACTATCGTGCCTCGCTTCATGGAAGGAGTACCACACAAGACCAAGGAACGATTCTCAAACATCCTCTTTACTTTAAAGATCGTAAGTGTAATTATTCACAATTAAGAATCTAAAAGTTGCCTTGAACAAGATTCAAGAAGAAAGGACTACTGTTAATAGCATTCTACGTTGATTTAAATACAATATTCCAGAGATAAAAACCTTTCTAGATTTTTAAACATAATAGTGACATAGAAGTCTTGACTAGTGCTTCACCTATTAAATGGGATACCTTCGATTGTTGAGTGTAGATTTATTAAGAAATATTGCATTCAGATTAGATGCCTTCATAGATGAATACTCACTCATATAAGGAAATAGCATACAAATAATCTAATAGATTTTTAATGCTTCACCAATCAATGTCAATATCATCGTTGCAAAGACAGTCGAATTTTGAATTTTACATGGAAGCTAGTTTGCTAAGTAGATCCTTTGTCAAATTCAACTTGCTAGAAGTTGTTCATATTTTGTTAAGAAATGTTGTTCTTTTGCTTGACAATGTAATCTCGTTTGCAGATATAATCGTGTGTCTCCATGCAGACAAATCATCGCCGAGCATTGGCCTTCAAAATCTGATCATGCCTCTTCGTGCAAGCTCTTTTCGTCGTCACGAACTACCTACCATTGTATTCGTCACCGAACTCGACTATATTCGAAAAGAATGGGATATAATATCGACTTTTCCTAACATTTACATTCTCAACGTAAGATTTTTCTAAGCTCAGGAGAAAATAGCAGACTTCTGAACCCATATTATCTCAGATTCAAAGTGTCACAGAGATTTCTCCTTCGTTACTCCCAAAACAAAAGTATTTACGAGTTCAGAAATATGCTAATTTCATCTTGAATAGTTCTGATTCCGGAAAGAAAGAAATTTTATCTTGACAAAAAAATCACAGGGTTCGCCAAAAGATCCTTACAATCTAAAACTAATTTCAATCGAACACTGTCGTCAATGTATCATTATGTCCATGTTGGATCATGAAAATGTAGACAAGTATTTAGTTGATAAATCGTCGATTTTATCCGCTCTTAGTATTCGACAAATCGAGATGAAATCAGCTAGAACTATTTCAGCTCAAAATTTATCAAGAAAAAGCAAAGTCGACTCCGATATGACTGAACTCAAACTAATGCATCACAATCGAATTCCAACGCTGACCACACTGAGTAAGTCGTACGCTCTATCCTATACAAATAAAAACTTGTAATTTTTGTTGCAGCTATTGATTCGAATGTTCAATATGTAGAACAAGGTATTAGGACTAACTTTCCTAATTTTTGAATACTATTTGCTTTGTATTTAAGGTCATACAGACGAAATAGATCTACAATTCTTTTTAACTACTCCATTTGCATCAGGTACCAATAACATTCACTTTGGTGCTTTTCTTTATTCCATAATTGTCTATTTGAAGGTGCTGCTTTTGCTGACAGTGTACTTGACTGCCTATTGAGTTGTGTGAGTATCACTTGTTGGGATAAGTACCAATGTAATATGTTTACAGACAATATTTTGATTAGAAGATTAACACAGAAAAGAAAAAGTTCTATAATCAACTATGTATTGTTTGAGTAGCTTCGACAAACTCGTGATTTTAATTAGCAAAACAATAGCTAATTTGATATAAACCATTTGAAATCGCTATGCGTATACGATAAAGACTATGAAGGAACGAAGATCATTTTTTACACAGATGTATTTCAGAAAATTAGATATGTATCAGTATGATATTTATCTTAACTGAAACAGGATACATTTAAGAGTGTGAGATGATATTTGGTTAATCAAAATTTTACTTTTTCTATGATGTGCAGCGTACATTTTTATAGTTTTACCATAATTCCAACTAAAAATGAACTACTTGAGGATTCATGGTCAATGGTTCTACATATGTGTATTGTAAATAGTTTTCTAGAATTCTAGTAAATCTCAGAGTAACTTGTCTTCACAAAAATTCATCTTTTTACCATATGTAATTTATCATCAGTCACCATTTTAGTCTTTTCGGTTAAAAATCAATCGTTTTCCCAACTTTCATTATATTAAAGCAAAATTCTCGTGTTGTTCAACATGTTGCACAATTAACACATCTTATTCTTCTTAGACTTATTACAATGGTAATGTCGTCAACCTTCTTCGAAACATTCTACTCGGTGACTTCGATCTACAATTGGAAGAAATTCTAGCTGAAAACAAACGCTTCATTCAATGTGAAACACCAGAAATACTTCGAAA
This sequence comes from Rotaria sp. Silwood1, assembly GCA_905250075.1. Lineage (NCBI taxonomy): Eukaryota > Metazoa > Rotifera > Eurotatoria > Philodinida > Philodinidae > Rotaria > Rotaria sp. Silwood1. The sequence continues at coordinate 352,970 of CAJNOP010000157.1, read as the reverse complement.
GCGAAACCGAGCACGAGTAGCCATGGTCGACATTCGCACTCTCATCCCAGATATTGATTCAAGAGTAGAGTTTCTATTATTTTATATTAATGTTAAAATATATCATTGTTTGATTTAGTCGGTGCCAGTCACATTCGATACACTCTTCTGTGAATCGCTTGAACGTTATCGTATGGTTGTCATGGGCATTTATCGTCTGTTGGATTTACTTCTTCAGCACGATTCAAGCTCGCAAAATAATAAATCAGAAGGTAGCTCTAAACGTATCGTCATTTATTATCCACCGTACGATTATCAGATGCATTCATCGGACATGGTCTGTGCTTTAGATCTACAGTTATTTTCAATCACATTCTTTATAATTATGTTCTAGGTTTATGTCATGCAACATTCACATCGGAAAGCCGATTCCTAATTTTTTCACAGCATTTCTTATCATGTTGAGGTCTAGATCATTCTTTAGTTCGTTCAAATGACTTGATGTGTTTGTTCATAAATTTAATTTTCTTTTATTTAGACAATAAAAATGACCTCGCAATGAAAATAACCAACATAAATATTTTGTCCATTCTGTGTA
>CAJNOP010000157.1:291914-352383 GCA_905250075.1 Rotaria sp. Silwood1 | reverse complement strand
CCTCGCAATGAAAATAACCAACATAAATATTTTGTCCATTCTGTGTAATAGAAATAAGGACTTTTCAAGGTGTGGGTAGGCGTAAGTAATTAATAGACACCCACATCCACATCTTTCAGTGCCATAGTATTCATATTATTATGATCTCGATAAGGTTTGATGAATAAGATTTATTTTTGTGAAAACATGTCCAATGATACGAACAAAACTGAAGCAAGCAATTACTTTGTTCAATATAATGAAAAAAGTGCAAATAATGCTAACATATGATTGATAGAAGTTAGTGATGAGTAAGAATTATTTTTATAAGATTCATTAAGATTATATAATAAAATCCTACATCTTGCAGTATAAATTTCACAACATTTGTTTCTTTCAATACATGCATAGCTACGCAACTTTTATTTTTTTTATTGTAACGTCACAATTAGTTCAGTTTGATGACAAAAAACTGATTTAAATCAAAAACTAGGTAAATGTTCAATATTTATCAAACGAATGTCCACAAGATGAACAAAAGTTAGCTGTAACATCTTGTCGTATCGTGCTACATTTAGAACAAAATCCTGCAGATTGAGCAGAATATGGTGGAGGTGCACTATTGTTTTGTTTTGTGGAAAGTGCTGCTGACGCCGAAATACCTTCATTCGAAGAATTCATTACACTTTCATTTTCAGGAGCACCATCACAAATAATATCTATCGCAAGCTAAAATAAACACTAAAATAACAACTCATATGGGTATTTTCTCACTCACAATAATCAATTCTCTATGACAATTATAGCTAACTGAACTATGCAGTAAGAGTGTTGGTGTAGGTACTGTTGAAAAGAGGATCCATTCTTCTACAAACATTTCTATACTAGCAGTCACATTCTGTCGCCGAAATAATAGAATTAGATAAATGTTGCCAGCAACGAAAGTTTGAGAAAATTGAAGTCTATCATAGAACTATGCTGCGCAGTAATCTGAATCAATTCAAACACAAAAGTACAGCTTCCCTCTTTTATCGAATGATTTTTCGATTCTTTTCTTTTTTTTTTATTGTTAAATACTTAGCAGCTCATGATAGGTAGACGAAATGTACCTTACAGAGATGAAATAAGAATGATTTGTGTCATTCGGCATAGTGTATAATTATATAACATTTAAGTGAAAATATTTTAATATTCAGAACATTCCGGAAAATTAATCTTTCAAAAAGTATGACGCAGTATTCTCTCTACCAATAAGTACTCAAAACATGATGTATTTACGATAGCTATATCGCGGCTTTTTTCGTAGGAATAAATTTTTTTTTTATCAATTTTCTATTTTTATGCATTGAATTGAATATCTCACTGAAACAAAATTCTCTTCTCATGAATCTCTAGAATTACCATAGAACTTGATTTAAACTTCCGAAATACAAGCAAGATTTTTTCTATATTCCTCATAGAGTAGATTGAAGTTCTTGATATAAAAAAAAGTATACAAAGGATAATATGTATTGGCAATAGCTGTAATTATTCATATACTTCGATCATATTTTTTCAGAACAGTGTTAGCTGTAGTCATATCTTGTTATTTCTATTAAAGTTACAAAAATACTTACACGAAAGACTGTCCGAGGGGTACGTCCTGAAGTGAAATGTTGAGTAAAATCTAGTCTCCAACGACATGATATTGGTGATCTTGAAGAATATTTTATCGATTCTTCAGCAATAGCTTCTTTCAATCGTTCCATTCGTTTTGATTTTATTCGCAACAAAGCACAGATGGCAATTGTTAGTCCAATAACGGTGCACATTAAAATGGTCCAAAAAATTGTTAGAGCTTTGCTGACCTGCATAGAACCATTAATTTTATTAATCGATTCGTGATATTCACTTTCACTAATGATTCCCCTTAATTCTAATGGATATGTAGTATCAAATCTTGATTGGAGCCATCCATCTGGAATTCAAAGAATGAAAATTATATCGAATTGGAGAATTATTACATACCCTCAATCATTCTTACATAAATTGTACGTGGATTCACAGCAATTACAATCATCTTTAGTTCATTAAATCGAATGATCTGAATTGAAAATCAAAATATTTTTCCTATTTATTAACGACGAACTCCAATAGTAACAGGTTGATCTATTTCAATCATATAGTTTTATTCTGATTCTTTATTATTACTTATGCTGTAGAATAAATGGAATATAATGTTCAAGTCTCAAATCAGTTAACATTCTCATCCAGCTCATAAACGTTTAGCAATAATATTGATGAACTTGATAGTGCGTGCATTATAAAGAGAAAAAAAGAATAGATATTATTTTGCTCAATTTTTTTTATTTAACCAGTAAATATGTGCCTTATTTTATATTCTTATCTTGACATCAAGGGTCTACATACACATATGAGATATCATTACGAGAGGTTCATGCCTTTGCACTCAACTGTAAATTTTTACTGTTGTCAATGACTGACTTTTTTTTATTATATTCAATATTTGCGGAGAGAAATTCATGAAAATTTACGTATCAGGTTTGTTGTGTAGCCTTACAAACTTGGAGCCATTGTAAAGATTTGAATATTTTTATAAAAATGAAAAATTTCTCTTTTGGCAAAATTCTGATCTATTATGATATATATAATAATGATCGCTTGAGTTTGAAAAAAACTATACCTACATGATACTAACTTCTTGCCGCCTAGGGTGTGAGTATGGATCTGTATGTGTCGCCGTATCTTTTGATCATATCCATACCCACATTCACACCCTTGAATCATCTATTTTGAAGAACATAGACCTATCTATCAAAGCCATGAGTTAAAATTTTTTTTAAATAAAGCTTTAGAACATAAGATAGTATTTTACTTTTTTGGTCTTTCAAAAACGATTGATTTTTCTTTAAGTTTTTGTTCGCTTGACGAAAATGCTCGTAGTTCCACGAATAAATGACCGGTTTTTCAAAAATTTCTTGTTTTTATTTCAAAGCCAATAGCCTTTTGCTAGCGCGTGGATATGCCTCTAATGTACTAGTATATTGTATGTAGTCTTATGTCACAGAAGAACATGATCAGTGTCATTTAATAATGTTTTGTGAAAAATTTGATTTATACTGGCGATTGTTAATCAAAGAGTATTTGTTGCACTATGCCGGAAAGCAGAGACCTCAAAATGCTGGAACATGGGTAAATTGTAAAAGAGGACACCGTTTCAGCCGTCAAAACACCATAGAAAACTTCAATAATATGTCTTTGAAATTGGATAATTTTAGACATGTTGCGTTTCTGATCTATTTATTTGTCATACTTCGCTCTGGAAAATCGTTTATATTTGATTTTTTTTTAGAGAATCAAATGGTGATTTTAAGAAACCAAGTTACGTTAGATTAGAACAAAACTGACAAAGTTATTGAAAAAGTACAAAATACACATTTATTCTGATCCACTCGTTATTATTGATTATTGAGTCAATATTATATGTAAATTGAACGGTGGATTATTCCGAAGGTTTCTGCAGCTGCTCGCCATACTGCTGTTGAGATCTTCTTTCTGCTTCTCGCTTGATCATCTCTTGTTGAACATGAGTTGGTAGACTCGGATTGAGACTCAAAGCGTAAGGCAACAGTGTTTTGTGTATGTCTCCAAAATCAACCATAATTTTAATGAACATTGTGTCATCTTATACATAGGAATTTCCTTCCTGTTGAATATTTTTCAATGGAAAAAATTTTGGTATACCGCTGGCTATATTCAGATCCGATCGAGGTCGTTGAAAACTACTCGATCTAATGTCTGGTCGAAATGAATCTATAATATATCGCTGTGTCGGCGTTTGATCCTACAAACAAAATGTGACTTTATAGTTGGATGGAAATTTCAGAATTACATCGTTGTCACTTAGCATAAGCATAAAGAATAGGGACATATGTGTATGACGAGCGTTCCCATCACCATTTAAATAAAGACAAACTCTCATTGTATAGCTAGTCGAAGATGAATAAAATGGAGGTGAGTAAATTGATGTTTATCTTTCAGATTGTGCATCAACTAGAAATTAACCAGAAAAATACATGAAGAAGAGTAGAGACAAGTGTAAAGAAATTTAAAGGATCGACTTCATTTATACTTCATTTCGTTAATGTATCAATAGATTCTAGTCATATATTGTATTCAAAACTAATTATATATTATGTTGAATATGATATTCCATCATATTTGAGACCAGTACAAATCAGTTGTATCGTTCGAATAAAAAACATAACTAAGCTTATATCAAGTAGAATTCTCAACCCAACTCAAGAATTTTTTCAGAAAATATCTTTCACAACTGTGGCTAGCTTAGCTGCTAAAACCATCCCTGTAGCTATTATTTATAGACGAAGGATATAAAAAAATAATGCCATTTTTCCATTTGAATTTCTCAAGGACACACTCAATAGCAATAAATTAAGCTGATTGTTTTCTGTTAAGGACGTTTTTCTAAAATTTGTTTATTTCCCTTTAGGAACGCCCTAAGATGATGCGATACAAAATCTACTAAATTTATTGAAGGAAATCGTTCTTATTTTGCACTGGCTGGATGTACTCGTGGTCACAGATTTGTAAAAAATGTTCGGCATCCTGTAAAATAATTTTTTACCGAATGATAACATGAATGAAGCCTTACTGAATTATAGCCAAAAGGGAGATCGATAAAACAAAACAAACTGAGTTTTTTAAGAAACCTATAATATTCTTTAGATGCATCTAAGATCCTACTATGTCTTGATTAAAATAATTTTTAGCACAAATAGACTGCAAAATATAGAATGAATACTGTACATTTCAATTCTTAACTCTTTGTCGTTTGGAAGAAAATTTCAAAAGAGTGATAAAATGTCCCATCATGTTTCTCTCTTGTCACGAATTTTTTTGCCCAAAACAGAAAGAAGCCTAATGTATCTTATATGAATCGAAGGTTCGTTAAAAGACTCATCTAAGTAGACGTGTAAAGTCATTTACGAGCTATTAAGGCAAGTTTATGTAGCTGAAAATAGGCTTTCTTCCATTCTTTCTGCGCGAACAGAAGATATTTTTGAAAAAAATAGAATTTATAAAATATTAACATGTTGTATACTTATTGAGCAACTATTTAGAACCTTATTTAAATAACTTATGATTTCTAATGGATCGAATATTGTTTAATGCAGTGAAATATGGTTTCTAGATATGCAATTCATATCAAAGAATTACAGTACACGATTCGACCAGAAGACTTCAGCTTTTCAAAAAGATTAAATTGTTAAAATTCAAAACTTTGCTACAAACGCTACTCTAAACGTAAATACATATTAGGGTTGAATAGTTTATGATTTCACTTAGCTCCATTCTCAATCCGTTTCCCTAAAAGAAACTTTCCGCATTTCCTTTAGGACATTTATGAGGATTTCATGATTTTCAAAAATAAGTTTAAAAGCCTAGTTTTTTTGAATTTCGACTATTCTTAGTATTTATAGTCAAACTACTACGAATATCCGTCATCTCGCTAGTAACAGTATCTAGTCCAATACATGAAATCATTCCACCGATAAATGAAATTTTCACAAAAGTTGAAGCCAAACGGTACAAATAGCTTGCATATGTCTCATACATATTATTTATCGATGTTATAGATACCAAATAACAAAATTATTGTTTTATTACGTTCATGTTTGAGCGTAAGAGTAATTGTTCAACTTATTCATTTTCTCTTTAAAGTTTGTAATTTTCCATACGAATGTCCCATCATATGAAAGATATTGCAATTCATTGACTTTTTCATGTATTGATGCTAAATTTTGATTGAGAATGTCCTGATTAAGTTTCACTCCTTCCAAAAGAGCATTTGTTTCTTCAATGGATAATTTAGCTTTGAATAATTCTTCTGTCAATACTGAAATTGTTACTTGAATTTGAAGTGATTCATTACTTAGACGTTCTTGGTCATTGCTCAATGTGTCAATACCACTTGACAAGCTGTTGAGCATTTCATACAGGTCTTGTAGTTGAGTTCTGTCTGTATTACAAATTCTTACAGTTGTTACTTGAGAAAAATCATTATTCATTGGTCTATCATTCCATTGTGATAACATTTGATGGACCATTTTCATTATGACGTGTTGATGCTGTTCAATTAAATAATGCTCTCTTATTTTGGCACGGATAATCTAAAGAATAAACATTTTCAGGCTTCATTTTTATCAAGAGAATACCATACTTGTTCGTTACAGCCAAAGTCTTTCAATACACAATCGACCATCAATTTCTGGCATTCAGAGACTTTATGTTCATTGTATTTGTTAACCGAGTCGAATTCTTCATTGCAATATTAGCATTTTATATTTGAATGAAATTCATCAAGATGTGTCTTTGAAAGGAAAGAATAGAAGACAAAGAAATAAGTTAATATAAAATAAATTACTTGACAATTATTTAAGATACCAGTCCATTCGCACAACGAACAATTAATAGGTATTGATTTCATATCATTGTTAAAACATCGATCAAGCAGTATCTACCAAAATCAAATATATTTCTTCTTTACTTATGAAGGGATCTCTAACCTCATTTCGTGATGTTTCAGATTGACATTGTTGACATTTTATTGTCACTGTCTAAAAAGAATAATGAAGATTAATACTAAAAATTAATAATAATACTTGCTCATATTGAGCATCCAAACATGATTGACACAATTATAACTAACGATATAAAATAGTATAACAAGTAACTCTGTTGAGAGTAATAATTACCCTGTGTACTCTGTTCTTCTGTTAAATATCTATCCTACACTTTTTACTATCAATATTTATTTTGAATAATAAACTCAACCGATTTTATCTTTTCGTTGTTGTTTCTAATTGTATATAAATGATTAAAATTGCATTACAATTTCTGATCACGACTTTAGTGTCAATAGAATATAATTTATGCTGTAAAATCTTATTGTAGCATCAGATTAAAAAGATTAAGCATGAAAATCAAATTGTCATATTTAATTCTTAGACATTAAAAGGCACTTGAGATATTCTTTATAAGACTTGCTATATTCTGTCTGATTTTCGAAAGTAATTCTGATAAATTGAGAGATTAATCTCGTGTAAAATAACTAGCTAAATATGTCAATTTTAAGAAAGTGATTGTACTTGAATCGACAAAAAATCCTTCTTCTAAAATAGTTCAAGTAACAAATCCGTGAGTGTAGTAATTAGCTTTTTCCTTTCTTCATATCTAAACAAGCATAGAAACATATATAATTTCGTTTGGTAGGAATAAGTCTTTGAGCAAAATGAAGTTTTGAAATATCAAGCCTTGGTTGATCTCTCAATTTCATGCATCGTTCGAAAATACGAATAGAATGTCAATGAAGATTTAAAATCAACATAATCGTAAGAAGGAACTTCATATGCAAAGAAAGATTCCTTCTTCTTTGAAGTGTATATCATATGTGACGGAAACAATTCTTTCATTCAGTGATAATAAATATTAATTAATCTTTTTTTATGAGATCTTTTCAACTTTACCCATACTCAAATCTCTAATGATTACAATTCATGTTTTATTATTGTATATTTGAAAAATGCAAAGTCAATCTTATTATTTCTTCTAGTGCCTATTTATAGATTCCTGTCAAATATTAGAAATTTTTCCATTAGATAAGAAACAGTATTTTTTGAATGTATAACTCGATTTGATAGATCCAACTAAGTTTGCTGTAAGAATTTTCTACTGACGCTTTACCATTAACTATCTCAAAAAGTTTCAAGTTGCAGAACAATCTCAAAAATATATTGAAGAATGATCACAAAAAGATCAACTAGTCCTGATTGTTAGTGGTTGATTAGGGGAGAAATAGGGGATCCTCTCGATTCGTCCCTGATTAGAAAAATTCGTCTCTAATTTCAAAGAAACATCACACACACGGCAACTGCGGGTGAGGGCAATTAGGGACGAATCGAGAGTAAACCAGAAATAGTCTCTTTTATTCACACACTTCGAAAATTTATATCAATCTATATACATTGTCTGCCCAAGGAAAATAATAAGATATGAACTTACAAATTTGCAAACGTACAATTAGATTGGATGATTTCGATTTCATTCTATGACATTTGTTGATAGGTAAAAATTGTTGTTGTTGCTGCACTTAAAGAACTCGTCTCTCGCATTGAGACTGATCATAAAATTCATAAAATAGTAGAAGAATGGTTGTCAATTAATATTTTTACTACAGGTGCCAGTGCAGAATATGGGTGCAAGTCTGCCTCTTCTTTTTAATCACACTTACATTCATACCTATGACCATTGGTTCCAAATCCGAAGCTTGAATTTGTTTTGGGGGACGGATTTAATGTTGGATTAAATCTACATAAATAGTTTTCAAATTTATCTCAAAACCTCAAAATCAGTTTCTGATTGAATCACAGCACTACTAAAGTAGAGCATCGTTGAAGTTACTCTATCTTATCAAATCCCAAGGCTTCGAGTTTGTTGTACTCCTAGGTTCGAACATGGATGTAGTGGATGTAAGTGATGATAGTGCGTTCTCTCTTCATTCACACCTCACAATTCCTACTCATTGCTTCTTAGACCTTCACTCTATGTATCCTTCTTTAGGTTTCTATGTTTCTTGTATTCTGAAATTCTCAGCGATAGACAGCAAGAATTTGTTATGAAAACTGAAATGTAATTTTTCCATAATTTGAGAACGAGTTACAGTTCTTTATTGAAGTCAACGACGATAATTCAAAGCCATCTTTGTCAAAGTTTTTTTTTTAATCAATGTGATCTATCAACACTTTGTTATTAGTAGTGAAAAATCAGGTCATTTGATGAAAGTATAGTAGAGAGATTCAAATTGTTTTCTTTCACAAAATGACTTTTGAACCACTACTTATATCTCATCAGTTATTACTGTTGTGTTTTATATAGATTTTCTATTTCTTGTTAATTTTCTTCTCTTCTGTTATTTTCAGTCGTATCTGAGAAATGGTATAGATTTAGCTTGTAATGTTTTCTTTCCAAAATAATTATGTAAGTATTGATTCTCTTCTTTACCCTTTCTTCTTCTCTTTTCGAAGAATATCCTAATGGAACACATTTCTTTTCTCTCTTTCATCATATCACGTACATCCATACTAATTGTTTTTTTTTTGTCCTTTAATATTAAATTAGTCTTTATTCCAATATGACAGTTTTTTTCTCTTGTTTTTCTATTTTGCACTGAAAGCAGCACATGCACTAAGACTTCTGGTGGGATGAAATGGGATAAAAATATAGTTCTATGGTGGCTAATTATACAGAACATTATACCACTACAAAAAATTCGAAAGAGTTGATAAACATACTGTATTTCTGTATACAAAGCTTGAGGAAACTTTCTCTTTGTATGTAGTAATAGCAAAAAATGGTGCTCTATATTTTATCTTTTTTTTAACAAATACCATAATAATAAAATTCCGATAAGCATTGTTGGCTGGTATTCTCTTCTTTGACACCAACACCTCAAATATTGCTACGATGGATAAACTTTTGTAGAATAGAATAAAATTTTATTTTCGAAAACTCTATTACAATAGAGAAGAATGCAATCAATACGACAATAATAGTTACATTTATCCTTATAACAAAATATTTCTATAAGTAGCTGTTTATTTCATGGAGCTTTTCTATCCCACGCGAAACTCAGACATGTATAAATATCAATCGCATGCCATAGATGTAGATACACACAATCGCACGTATTCATATCAAAATTGTTCTGACTCTGTTGACAGAGGTAAGTTTGAGTAGTATTTCTCTCTTGTATCCGTTGTAATCAGCACTCACTGTATTAAAATAAATGAAAAAGAAACGATAAAGAACATTAGATAATTTTGGTACTTCAATGTCAATATCTATCAGTCTCTTCAATACTAAATAGAAATTCACTAAATTCAAACGATTTGGAAATTGAATTTGGGTTTCGGTCTACTGTCTAAACTCACTAAACTTGTTTTTATGTAACTATAAACAAAAACATATTTCTATATTTAACATTGTCAAGTACCAAAAGTCAAAGTTATTGATAAATTTTATTGTATTCACTTTCTCGAGATGAACCACAATAGTTGCTTAGACGTCAAATTGCTGATGTTTCTATCGAAATATCACCTCAAAGAAAGAACTTATAAATATAAGGCAATTTTCTGATTCCAGTCACCATCTAAAAAAACATTATTTGAGTGAGAGTCAGAATTTGTTTGAAATATAATAGTTGAAATGAAATCCTCAACAAATTAGAATTCGTCCTCATAATAGAGATTTCTCTGCCTGTTAATAATCAAACAATTTCCTTCGAGTAAAAGAAGAAAAATACCAATTAAAAGATTCATTATCATCATTGATATTTTGAAATAATTTCTGTAGTTTACTGTTTTCGGTACTTTTGTGTCTCTTTCTATCTAAGTTCGTTTTGGACAATATATTGCGACTATCATGTTAGCGTTATATTAGTACTGATTTAAACTATCTATGAGATAAATCTGACAAAAAAAAGCTGATTGAAAAAGCATTCTTTTATCAAAAACGTTCCGTTAATGTACCTAAGTATCACTGTAAAAGACGCTCTGACAAGTCTTTTCTTTTATTATTGGCAACCCATGTAAATATTTTTTGAATGAAAAGGTAAAGATCGAACAAGTGTAAATATAAGAAGTGTCTCAATGGACACACTTTTTAGAACAAGATCGTATCTGAACACGATTAGACGCAGTCCGATATTAAATCGTCACTAGAAGTGTTCGACTTTATATATTGAACTTTAAAAAGATATTACAATTCGTCTAAGATTTGATTTGACATCACCTTTGCTATCTTCTAATGATGATCTTTGCTTTATCAAAAGGGAACGGGATGTTGGAAATGAGATTAGAATAAATTAAGTAGTAATTAAGAAGCCAATGTACATACTATGTGGACACGCATGACCACAAGCCTCATAAAATGAAGCAGAACTTACATATGTATAGTGAATTCATACATGAAGGATGCGTGTTCTATATGCATAATTCATAAATAGCTTTAGAAAATGTATTGTTCAAAATAAATCGTATACCTATGAAATATTTTTTATTTCCAAAATGTAACATGTTTCGTTTTGAAAATTTCGTCCATAGTTTCTTTGAAATTACATAGCTTTCAATATTTGCTTATTTTATTTTATTCAATAATATATTTTAGTTCTCTCTTTATTTTTCATTATGAAATGAAAATATCTCAAGGAACTTGTAATTATGCTATTTAAAAATAAAAAAATTCATTGAGTTATCTCAATGAAATTATCCAACGACAATCACTTCAGATTGATATATAAAAAGATTTATAAGGATAGCCAACTTCATAATAAAATAATATTTGGAAAAATTAGTATTAGAAGTTGTCTAAAAAATGAAAACAGACCATATCAACAAATTTCTATCCTCAACGGTATCATTAGTATTTTTAACCTCACGAAGTACGTATATGGTAGGTATACAAAGCATATTTGTCATACCTAAACCTAAAATTCAATTTTTGAATACTTTTCGTCTGAAAATCAGATACCCCACTATTCAATTATAAGCAGAAACATACACATTGCATCTCTCTCGATGTGGATGCCAAAGAAACACACATACACTCGGTTTTACTATGAAATTCTGGAATATCTTAGCTGAATATTTGAAAAGATCTTCATTATATGAATTCATGAAAGACTGAATGTCAATTATATTCACATTACATCGCTCTATTATCATCCGAACGTCCAATTCGTTTGGAGTACCGTATCTGATCATTAAAAAATGGATACTGAGTATTTTGAATGAAATTAAATTTTTTTTCCAACAGACATAAATATCAATATATCATCTATTCTTTTTCACCATATCATAGTGCTAATGCTGGTGCTTCTTGCCTCGATAATACGAAAAAAATAATTTCTTTAGACATCACTTATCAAGATGAAGTTGTGCTCATTAAACAGAACAAGTCGGGTTGCACCCTTCTCTCATTCACCGCTTAAAATAGTACGATTAAGTTGATCATTTTTTGGTCATCTTTGGAAGATCAATATCGTCTATTCAACTTAGTTTTCTTTGGAAAGGCATTTTGATATGAACGCCTTCAATACAGTATCCTAACAACTATCAAAATTGATAGTAAGAACACAGAAAAGAATCTCGAAATAGTGAACACTAAAAGCTACTGTGATATTTGTCGAGTATCAAATTTTACCAAATAATTTGAGTTTGGTACTGTTCTTTTGAAACACAGAAATATGTTTTTTGCTTGTACATATATATAAAACCGAGGCGAAAACAACTGAGACTTCGGTTGTGAAGTCCCACGGAATTTCAAAAAGTCTTCTGAAGAGTTTGACGTACACTTAGTGCACGGATAGTTGATAAGAAAACCAACGAAACTGTCTGATTTTTTTATGCTTATATTTTATGAGAAATGTGAACCTTTATTGTTTTGTTTCTAGTTGAAGTAGCCAAGTACAAATATCAATTCATCTGCTGTTTTTTATTCTCTTTAACAGTTCAGGAAATGCACCATCAATAAGACATACTGATCATTGTGATAATTGGAGATGCAGCCCGAGAGGGGTATTGAGAGGATTAATACCTCAAAAAAGGTTGAAATACCTGGAGGGAAGCGTAGGAACTGATTTGTTTTTATAATTCAAAATGTATCTTTTTTCTATGGCGCCCTTCGCCTTCCTAAGAATTCCTAGCTGCGTGCCTGACGATAACATCAATTTAATTCTGTAAGGAGATAAGGAGTGTATTCTTTTTTGATCTTCATACATACAAAGAAGTTGTTTCTGAGGTTTGTCTTTCGAAATATTAGAATACATACTTCAGATTTATCTAATGATCGAATTAGCTGTTTTCTTGTATTCGATAAAAGGAGCAAACGCTAGAAAGAAACGAAATATTTTTGCACTCGACATATTGATTTATTAAAACCTCTATGATCCACAAAATATAGTTGCTGCGAAATGATTAGCTTCATTTTTTTGTTTTCAATTCATGTTTAATGTTTAGAAAGCTTCTAAATAGTGCCAAAAAAGCACAAGTACCTTTTGTACTACATCTAGTATTTTCATTAAAGAGTACTTAATAAAGTAAAGTTCGAATGAGCATTTTATAGATTGTAGGTTTTTTCAAGCTCTAGAATTATAAATAATATAAGTCAAGTACTTGTCTTAGCTCTCTTAAAAACTGTAATTAATTTAAAGAAACATCCTTTTCCAACTCAAAATTTTCTAATTTTTTGTTGTCATGGTATAGATTTCAATTTTTTCCATCTAATAAGTACATTTCGATAACGAAAAACCAAAAATTCAACTTTCTTTGCGTTTTTCTTGAAATTAAATGTTCGAAAAAAAAGCTGACGTCTTCTCTTACATGGTACAACCGGTTAGACTGTACCATCTTTTTATGGATATGCTGATCAAAATGAAATGCATGTTTTTTTTTCTTAAAAATTTCATTTCTATAAATTTTGGCAAGCTTTACAGAATTTTCGCTAAAAAAACAACGCGTTTTTTTGGGTTTCCTGAGTCTCAAGAAAGATATTTGTTAAAGAAAATATATAATCCAATTGAATCCTAGCTGCCAAATGAAAAACTTTAGGTCATTTCTGACTATGAATCATGTGTATCTTTAGGAGAGAAGCGTTCGGAGATGCGTAGTGTATGTTAATTCTTGTTCGACAATAGAAATTTTAATATTTATTTTTTCTTATTTAGATTAATGACAATTATTCAGATTCTTTTTCATCTATTGATATTGATCAGTATGATTAAAATTTTAATAAAATTTATGCTTGATCTTATTGATAAAGATGAAACAAGTTTTAAAGTATGCATAAGAAATTTTTCTAAAGTAAAAACAACGAAGAAAGTTGTCTTGAAGAATTAATATGTATATTTTTAGAATTAGGTTTTGATCTTCAATCAATTATTAAAACAGTCACACTTTTGGCTGAAATAATTCATTAATTTTGTTTTTTATTATTAGCGAAAATATTTTAATAGTTCTTCAATGTGGTTGATATCTATGATAATAATTCTGAAACATTTCATTAAGTTGAATCTTGTTTTGATAGTGATGTAAATATGAAAAAAAAATTTATGTCAAACGTTGTTTTTGCTTTATGTTAGAATATGAAAAGTCTCTCTAAAGAAATCACAATGTTCACTAATTTCTGTTGATAATACTATAGTTTTTTCTTCAATTCTAGCCCGTCTTATCTCCACTAAAGAGCTGAGCCTATCATTCTTTCTAAAAACTTCTTTCAGCTTGTTTTTTTTTTAATTCTTTCTTTTCTGCTTCCTGACTTTCGATTCTGTATCTACATCGAGATTTCTTGTTATTATCGACTAATCAAGTCTTTATATTATTATAACATTCGTCTTAATACACAAGCCAGTATAGTATATGTATGAACATACTTTTGGTAAGAAAAGATGTGAATGATGAATTAAAAACCTATTGAAAAAAAACTTGTTCGATTTAGATATGAAATTAAAGAAATCAAGTATTATATTTTAATTCTGAAACTATTGATGCAATTTTTCAAAATCTTACAGTATTATGGTCGTAAGGAGGGATGTTGTCAAGCAATGAAATCGACTCCATCTCAAAATTGAGTTTCTTATTTTTCAAATAGTTAAATCAAATGTAAGAGGTCGATTGTCGTTCAGATTAGATCATTAGACCTCATATTCCAGCTGCACGTGGGTGACTCAACACTTGAGACTATGTATCTCTTATGTGGATATGATGTGTTCTACTCATAAGAATAGTTTGTCTGTTATCTTCGACGCTTTTCAATTTGAGTCATATACCACATGGAAGTTCTTTTTCTCCTCCTATAGTAGAAATGAACATTTCAATTTTTACTGCAACATATACGTATATACAAAATTTCAAAATTCATTAAAGTTCCCATGTAATTCCTGAAATGTTCAATATTTAGCAGTGTAGGATCTTCTAATTTTAATATAACATGTATATGTAGAAATTTCGAAATTTACATATGGTAATTCCGGAACTTTCTACGTAATTTCTCAAGTTTTCAAGTAATGATGGGTAGGATGTTGCAATTGTTTTATGAATAGTTACATATGTTCATATAATTGTTCGGATGATTTTTGGTTCTGTTTGAGACTTCCTGCAAAGGTGTATTTCCGAACAGATGGTTTCAGTTGTTTTAACGGTAATTATAGTATTTTCACAGATGTCAAACTTGAAAGTTGGATTCAATTTAAATTTCAATCATCAACATCCAAAGAAATCGAATCATTCTTTTGGTGTGATATACTGTATTGCAATGTGTTACTTTTTGATCTCGCCCAAGTGTCCTAGATAAATTAAGGTTTCTTAATCAAGATTATAATTAGTTTGTACGGTTTTTATTTTAGATAATTAACGATTAGAAGCTTTAGTTGTTTTTAACACGTCTCAATCTTTGTGTCTTATTAATTGTTTAATTGGTTCACCCGTAGAACCGGTGAGTACTGTAATTACAATGATTTATTTTGGCAGATGTTGTTCAGACCATGAGGGTTATCAACGAAGAAAATCTTTCGTGTTTCTTTTTCACATCTTTTAAACATGAATGCTAGCAAAATATACATAAGAATGGCCCAGCCGTTTTGACTTTTATCAGTAAACCAATAATATTTATGATGAATTTACATATGTTTAACTGATTGAATTATGAGCTTGTATAGAACTAGATTAGAACTATCGTTTCAAGACAGGATTCTTCAGAATGCATAAATTTAGGATCATTTTATCATTATTTCGCTAATCATAAATGAACACTTTTCATCTTGAATTGTTTGACAAAACTAAAGAAATTTCTTCGATAAATTATCTGAATGATTTGTAAGTGTATCAGATTGACATTTTGTATGAATATCAACTTTCGAAAAGATAAATTCAAACAACTGGCGTAGTAGAGAATAAATTGAAAACAGTAAACTTCATAAAATAAGACTAGCAACATGAAAGTCTTTCAGAATATTTCATCTTGCTTTTTTTCTGCACGGAGATAAAACAGAAAGGATGAGTAGGGTATAAGAAAAAACATCATAGTTGAAGATTAAAAAAGGGAAAATATTCTTTTGATGCAGCTGTTATTGCATTTATAAGAGTACTGAATATATTTTAGCCATCGTGTTGAAATCTCATTACACAATAGGTCCACGTAGAATCATAAACATACGTCAACAGCAACTTCTATATGGCTATGGATACTAAGCCGTTGACACCGCCGCTTTTGATCTCATGTAGTCAAATTTCTGCACACGGTTATTGTGACAATTGTGGAACTATACTCGATCAAGTTAGTTGGAAACAATGCAAAATATGCCATAATTTTGATTTATGTCGTAATTGTGCGAAGCCTGCTTTTGAATTGGAACTTGCAACTCAACGTGACCATAAGAATTATCATAAGAGTAATAATTATGATGATCCAAAAGGCAACGAAGATTTGCATTCTGTATTTGTTGGAGAGGCTGAAATAAATTGGCATGAACTTCTGAATAAAATAAAAGAATCTCACTTCCAAAGAATAATGGAAAAAGGGAAAATTGAAAATGACATGGAGATGTCTTATGTTATGGCTATATTAGAGAAAAAAGTGCCGACAAAAACTGCACCGCCATCACCGTCTGAAGAAGAACAACGATCCAAATTGGGCTCAATGCTTGTTGAATACCATATACAAGCATATAAAAGAAAGATACGTGTATTGAGCTTAGATGGTGGAGGTAAGACGACTAATTTTCTTTAGGCATCGATATTTGTTCTTACATTGTTTCTTGTTTACAGGGGTGCGGGGCTATATGTCCATTAAAGTTCTTGGAGAGCTCATAAAAGATACTTATCTGCCTGACATTGAGGTATTTGATCCCGAGAACAAAGAACACCAGGAGAAATTTAAAGAAGGTCAATTAAAGTTTACCGATCAATTCGATTACTTTGTTGGTACAAGTACAGGTGGGCTCATTGCTTTCTGTTTGGCTACCAAATATCCTATATTAGAGATCCAGAAGATATATGCCAAGCCGTCGGCTTATTTCACAAAAAATTGGTTGAATAGTTGGCGTGTATTTGGTTGGTTGGGAGATATCATGTCTGCCAAATATAATCACAATAAGATACACGAACGAATTGATTCAATTATTGGTGAAATATTTGAAGGAAGATTGGACCATGGCAAAAAATTAACAGCTAAAAATGCTACTTTACTTGATTTACACAATTTGCTGAATCCTGAACATATGATTAGTAATGACGCATTGAAAAAAAATCGCCGATATCACGGTAGTTCTTTAGAATTCGTGGATGATAAACTGTCGACGATAGAATGTATAGAGGCTCATAAGGGTATAACAGCTCATCGTGTCACACGTGAAAAGGTATTACTTATTACTGCTTACAATACAACAACAAGTAGCATTACCGTATTTAATACAAGTTTTGCTGAACATTGGCAGTACCTTATAGCAGATGTGTTAAAGGCTACAATGGCTGCTCCTACTTACTTTCAACCATGGTCAATCCCTAAGGGAATAAAAGAAAATGGTAGTTTTGTTGAAGGCCCTAAACCTCATGATGTATATATTGATGGAGGTGTGTTTGCCAACGATCCAGAATTAACAGCATTATGGGCAATACGAATGCAATGGAAAAAAATGGTCAATTATCGCATACTTTCTATTGGTACAGGATGTTATAATCCAGAATTATCATCGACAAGTTGGGGAGGTTTATATACATGGTTGTTTGATATATCCAACAAAAAAGGATTGGTAATCGATACATTAATGGATGCTACACGTAGTTTGACTGAAACAATCACCAATAACTTGGCAAAATTTGATAATATTAAACGAATGAAATTCAATTATAAATTAACACAATCATTGAATTTAGATGACGTGACCTTTCCGAAAAAATTAGACACTGAATTTTTAAATTTGAAAAATGAATCTGATTATAAAGCATTACTTTACTTTTATCAGACATATATTATAAAAGACAACAACGAAAAAAACATCGGGAACGAATAGACCTCAAAGAACTATCAATTGTTTCAAATCACCTTTTCGTCACAAAGTATTCTAAGTGAAACCTGTCTCAAAATATTTATGAAAAGTATCTAATAGATTTATCATCATAATATATTCAACTATTGAAAAATAAAGAACTTTCAACTATATAATTCTAGTTTTCAAAAGAACTTTTAAGGCAAATGTTAGAACATTAGCTCTAGTGCAAATTTTCAAAGTCAAAATAGTGGTTAATGCAGATTTTCAAATCGTCTTCGATGAGGTTCTCACAAGCTTGTTCTAACAGATTCCATATCATACTGACGTCATGGAGAATAATACCTTGAAGGCTGCACTTCCGCCTTCTTTGTTATGCAGTTTAATGAACTTGTGTTGGACAACTATTGACATAGCACAATGTAAAAAAAAGGATGACCAGAAAGAAGGTTAACCTTTCTTGGACTTGATAAAAAAAACCCTCAAACGATTATTAGATGTGGGGCAGTATGAGTGTGTGTGTGGTGTGAGTGTTGATTGAGAAGAAACACGCCCACACTCACACCCTTTAAATTTTATAATTATTTAAAACTATCATAGAATAAATGTTGCATATTCACAATTACAAATAAACATTCTACTACAAAAATAAAATCTTTAAATCATTCAAATAGTTTGATCCTTTATTGTGTTATTAATTGAGTTCACTCTTCTCGAATAAGTAGACGAATATTCGTTTCGGTTTTCTGTCGATTTGGATGACCAACAGGAAGAAATTCCTTATACAAAGTCAATGAACATTGATAGTAGTCAAATGCCGCATCTTGGTTGTTTTGAGCTTTATCACAAACGCCAATATTATTCAAAGTAGGGGCAATATCGATATGACCAGATGAGAAACATTTCTCTTGAATATTTAGTGCTCGTTGACGACAACGGAGACCGTCATCATACTTTTCTTGTTGATATAGAATAACACAAATGTTGTTGAGAGTATGAGCTGATCTACAGTTCATCATTCGATTATATGCACGATCATAATATCTTCTAGCATCGTTTAATTCACCTTTAAAAGGAGAACTTGTCCCATATTGAATTCAATCCGTGCACGGTCGTCATCGTTTGAATCATTCAATAATTGTCTAAAATATTTTCTTGATTTATCATATTCACCTAGATCGCATAATAATCTTTCGTTATTTTTCGCCCTTCAGTCAAGAAATTCACTAATATTAGCAAAAGTAATACGTTGATTAATCTGTTGAATAACACATTGAATATGGAAAAGAACAGGTACGGGATCGGTTCTTTTTGTTGGTTTCATAGCAAAATGTAATGCTAATAATTTTCTTGGACTTATTGATAAGTAACCATTTGTAATTTTTTCCTTTAATAATAAAATCTTTTTATGTTCTTGTCGTAGAGCTTCAGAAAGGTCATTAATAAAAATTTGAAATATATGCAGAAGATCGATATCTTCTGCTCTTAATGTTTTATTGATTAGTCTATAAACAACAGATTGTCTCAAATATCAGCCTATAGCATCAGTTGATCGATATGTCTCTTCAAATTCTTTAATTAATGTTATTTCTTTACATATGCGAAGCATTTCTTACTTCGCTTGTTGATTTCGTGGAAGACGTTCAATGACATAATTAAATAATTGAAACCAAAAAAACGCTGCTGCTGCTTTCGATAACTCTTAAATCGATTTTCCATGTGGGTCAAAAAAAAACGAAAGTGTTTGTATTTGTTTATCTACAAGGTTTAATTGCTCTTTAATGGATTGATACAATTCATCAAGATTTACATATATGTCAATGACTTTTTCATATTTCTTTAACAAACGCTCATGTGAAATTTTGTTCGTACAAAAATAAAAACCGAGTTAATATGACGGTAACTAGATTTTCGTGATAAAATTGTTTTGCTTCCGATCCTGATGAGTGATGTCATAATCCCGTTACACCGGATATCCACTACAAAACACGAAGAGTAACCAGGTATTCGAATGAAGCGTATTCACTCCTATCCAATCCTCATCACACTGCGGAGTAATCACTTCATCTATTACCTTAAGGGCAATGACATCCATCACAGCAATGGATAACTATATATGTTGAAAGTTGAGCGTTTTGGGTGGTTTATGTTAATGACGACAAGGATGTTGACGTTTGTCGGGTGAACTGACGAGTATGTTTACTAGACTGTGAGGGTTATGAGTTGTTTGGTATTGATTCCTGTGTTGTTATAGCGGAGCGTATGTGGTTGGATAATTGGCTTGTTGTGTTTTGTTTGTTGGGTGAATATTTACTAGTGTAATGCGTCCTCGGATGACAGTGCATAAAGTTTGTGATATGTGGTGCACGCTACTATTGCGCTGGGCTATAGAATTTGTATTTGATTTCTTTTATATGTTGTGGTGTTTTATTATGGCAGGTGTTGTTTGGAGTGGGGGGAGAGGTATGTTTGTAGGGTGTGTCTGGGAGTGGGGTACATTGTGGTTGAGAGGAAGAGTAATATGGTGACCCATACGCACGTACATGGCACCCGCACCCTCACTCAACCTGCGACTCTGCCACATGCAGACGCACGGGAAGACAACAGTCACAGCTTTACCCGCCAACACCCATACGAAAGGCCACACTCTCACCCGAAACCACTCCCACGCATAGAGACACCAGCAACGAAACTAATATCCGCATCTACACCCACACCTAATTGTTGATGTTGGTCAGCTATATATAGAAGGAATTAAATTTTTCGAGGGGTACCAATTTCAACAATTATCGATTTGTCACTTTCATACCTATTGATTCTTTTTGTTAACATATTCGATCTGTTCATATTAATCGAATTGATTCTCGTACATGATTATGTCAATGGTAATCATGCACATGTAATTGAATACCATTTAAATCACTTTATTCATTATTTCTTTACTTACGAGCACATATACAAGATCCACCATATCAGTGTTCACATATTGGTTGTACAAAAACATTTATACGTGCAGAATATTTACGTTTACATGAACGTTCACATTCAGGTGATTCTTTTTTAGTATATATTCATTTTAATTTTTAATTTTTCTTATTTGAAACCGAATAGGTGAAAAACCAAAGCCATGTGAATATGCTGACTGTTCGAAAGCATTTAGTAATTCATTAGATCGAACAAAATATATTAAACGAACACATTTAAATAAAGTTTGAATTTTAGTTTTCGAATAAATTAATAACCAGTGAAATTTTCTTTTGTTTTTTTAGAAAACATATAAATGCCAAATTCGAGGTTGTCGTAAATCTTATACAGATTCAAGTTCATTAAGAAAACATGTTGAAAATATTCTGGGTCAACATGCATTTCGTAAAAATAAAACATAAACGTACAGATGATAATAATGATAAACAATTTGAAGAAACAAAACCAAATATTTCGAATACAATATTATTTTCAAATGTTAGTTAGATTTTTATTTTTATTTATAATAATATGACGGTGACGATGAAGATGTAATTGTTGATCAAAGACTTCCATTAAAGATTCATATAAATCACTACTTGTTTTTTATTTAAATAATCAGAGTTTTGTTTTTTAGATCATGGGAGATAATTTAGGAGAATTATCAGTCGGTACTACGACTGTTTTGCCCGTTCATCGAACACCAGTGATGAATTCTTTAAAGCAAATTTGAAAAAAAACCTATCTTACCAGTCATGCATATTACAAGAGTATATGAAACAGATCTAACAATTAAAGATCGTGTACTGAGATTTATCATATTTGCATAACATGAATGCTTTCGCTATCAAACTAAGTAATTTAAACTGTGAGATCTTCCTAGCATACATACACCGAGTTCTTCGAATTTTAAGTTATTAATATTATCTTTATCATGAGACGATACTTGAACATTTCAACAGGATTTAGTTTTACGAAAAAGTTCAGAATACAACTTCGAGTTTTTCAGTAATTGTGCAAGTATTTTTTGAAGTCTATGAACAATCATGGAAATATCATTGAGTTCTTTTAGGATTCCTGCAGTCCGTCGATTTAGTGAGTATGTATAAGTCTATCATAAACCACTCATAAATCTTTTCAATTGATTTAGTTCAACTTTCTTTTTACTAATTAACTGAAAATAATTCCAATCAAAAGCGAATTTGATTCATCAGGTTCGGTATATGTCGAATCATAAATAAAAAAACAACGAAAAGAAAGACCTTTATCTAATGATATACTTGATAAATCATTGAAAATTTGAGATGATTTTAATAGAAATTACTGTAAGACAACAATATATCATTCAATGAATGTTGATACAAGTATTTTTTTTTTCATTTCTCTTTAATAACATTTCAATCAATAAAAAGATTTCTTTGGCTCAATATCCAAGTACATCACCATACGAATATGATTGTATATCAAACGATAATATCAAGTAGAGACATTTCTTAATTCAACTAAATACTCAAGATTTAGTTTTGTTAGATATGAAACACGAAGTAATAATGCTTTAACAATTCCAGCTGTTCAAACTTATCTTGTTTGTATCTAATTTTTATTAAAAAAAATATCAAAAATAGATTGTCGTTTTTTCCTATTAAAGTCCTCTTTGACGATCAAATGAAAGTTCGGAACAATTTCTTACATTGTCACGTGTCAATTCAACAACAAGTTATTTAAGTTTCAATATTAGCCAATGAATTATCACCATCAAGTAGTTTTTGTGTTAATGCATTATCAGATGATATTCAACAAACACCAATATCAAATCCTAATCCTAAAATGACACATTTACTTTATCTTTGTCAAACACTTGAATAGAATCAACATATATATACCGAAGATAATTAAATAACAAGAATTGTTGTTTTCCTCGTCCTTAAAATAATACTAATAATATTTTTTCATTGATCTCTTGCTTTGATAGAAGCTGCAACTCAGACAAATAATACAGCATAGAACTTCAATTTCTTTACAAAACAAAGACGTTTAGATCCACAGATTAGCATGAAGTTACATCGAAATGAATTCTGATAGAAAAATGGAACTGAGAAAAAAAAAGCATTTTGATGATGTGAGGTCGAGCTCATCGGATCCAAAGTTTTCGGATATGGTTCGCAGAAAGGGTGTGAATGTCGATGTGGGAGTTGCAAAAACACCTACATTAACACTCTCACCCACATTCACATTCTGTTTCTTATCGGTTTACTTGTTTGGAATAATGTTCTTGAAAGAATTGTGATATATGCAAAACTTTGTTGCAACTTATTTTAGATTTGTGAAACAATGTTTTCGAACTTTCGTTCACGAAAGGAAAAAAAATTATTGACGGTTGCAACATTATTCTAAATACTGCATTACTATTAATTATTTGATGCATTTGACTAAATAACGGGTCATTTTTGCGTTATTTATTCATTATCGACTGCATGGGTAGCGATTGTTGACTCATGAATCGAACGACGTTAGATGCTGATAGTAATACATGAATGATTTCCAAGAAGTGATTCATTGTCAGACGAATGTCGAAATTCAATATTTTGTTTCATTTTTCATTATTTCTTCCATCATGTATAGCCTTTAAAAATCTATTATCAAATCGAAGTTGTCGTATTGTTCACTATCATTTTCTTTTTTCCATACGAATTATGAAAGACAGTTATGTAAGAAACTTTATTCAGTAAGATCAACTAGATGAACATAGAATGAGACGTATACTTTAGTTTTGAATCATTTTTAAGAAAAACGTCAGTATGCTGTTTCTATATGACGATAAAATTTATCCGATCGATAGAGCATAGGAAGAGCCGTATTGTATGTAATTGCAAACCAGTGTCCCCTGCTTGATTTATTGTTGTCTACTCCACTTAATCGAATCTTTTATTGCTTTAACTTGTTACGATAGTATTGCTGAACTGTTTGTTCAAAATAGATCTTAATCAAGTTCATCACATGATTCTGTAAAGATCTAGCCCATAAAAGATATGATGTCTTCGATTTTGTATTTTCCATCAATAGCCATTAAGTTTATGATAGATAAGCCCAATGCTAACGATCCACATCATACAAATGATCATGTACTTCTCTTACTCTTTCATTGATTAATGCAACAGAACATTTTTACAGTGCATCATATTCTTTCACACTATATCAAAAAGCATATTGCGTGAGTAAAAAATCGTTTGACGTACAAAGCTAGAAGACAATCACTTGTACAAAAGTTGATCTTAGTAAAATTTTTCAATAAGTGATGAGACAGATTGAGATCAGCATTAGTTAGATTATCTTTTCAATGGAACACCAGTCGATGAAGTATTTATGTTTTAAACACACATCTGTCCATCTAAAATATTTTTTTTTTATTCCTACACTGTTAGAATAAAGTACGTTTTGTGTTTCATCAGATTTTTTTCTAATTTTAGATATAATCATTTTATACTGAACGAAAAGTAAAAATTATATACAAGGATAGTATAAATGAATAATTAACTATATGAAAATAATTCATAATCCATTGACTGGAAGATTAAAAGTCAAATCATTTATTCAATCTTCAATGATAATTAATATCATAAGCAAATACGTAATTCGTAATTGATTCTTGATAATAAATTGCTTTGATCGTAATAGTTTATGAATCACTGGACAGTTTTTCCATGGTAGTTTCTTGCAAAGTTTACGTTATTTTTTGTTCTATTGATGCGATTTGAGCTATTGATTAGCACTATGCGATGAGTGCTTCTTAGCAAGTGGATCAGCAATCACAGATGACTTTCTGATGCCAGATGAAGCATCTGCTTGCTGATAGTTTGTTGTTAATCGAATAGGTGTGTAAGAAGACGATGATGATTCAACGATCCGATTCAATGATTATGATGAACTGAAGTCAGCATTGCACTGAGGTACATGAAGAGAAGATGAGGAGAAATTTGCTAAACTCATTAGAATGTCATGTGTGCATGTGTACAAATAATATCGAAGAGAAACAAAGCTGACAAAGATCTATCTCTTTTTATATTTCAGGTGAAAAGTGTACGTCAATCGTTATCTTTCACATGAAGATAAAAGAATAATGATAAAGGACTGTGTTCTTTCTTTTTTTATCTCATCATTCGAATCGACTGAGAACAGCATGAATGTCGTCGAAGTTTGCCGTGTCAAAATAATTCTTTATAACAATGAGTATAGTTTTCGTCACACTCGCTGACTAAAAAGCCATGTGCGTCATTGAAAAGAAGGTTTTCATAGATATCACTCTATTCAAGCTTGTGCATAACGATAATCAATCAGTCACAAAAAGGTCGATTTTGGAAAGTTTTCTTTTTCAAATTTGTAAACACTACTTAGAGAGCAATAGATTCTAGAAAATCGATCATGTCCAATCTCTGGAACAATGTGACACAAGCCGAATGTCTGGTTGTAAACGAGTACATAGATTGATATACTTTATTATGCTAATATTTTTATTAAGATCAATTATTGAGTTTTGCAGTTCCCCATATCGAAAAATCTTTTATAAGAAGCATACACTACAAGTAATTATATACGATTTAAATCAAATTTGAAAATTGTAAATGATCGATTAAATAGAAAAACAAAATCATCTTTACTTTTAACTTTGCTGCAAGACCGAATTTCTTTAGGAGTGTAACCTGGTCGACATGCACCAATTCATATAAGAATTGCCTCAATAATTACTCATCTGCTCATTTCTTTCGTCGAAGTATTCAATGGAAAGTAAACCTACAGCAAGTAAATCGCGTAAACTCAACTAGGTTCATTAGCTCTCAACAATTTCCCATTTTGCTTCAAACATATTGTAATTGAACTCTTGATTGGACAATAAAAAGAAGTGAAATCGAAAATAAAGAAAGAACAAGTGTGGATATGGGAGAGTAAAAGATAAACACCCACACCCACACCCCGGAAAAACAACACATACGGAATATAAAATAGATGACTCTGATGCTTTTTGAATCATAGGACTCAAAAAAATCATTTTATATCATTAAAATCAAAAACAAGAGCGAAGTCAAAAATTTCATGAAATGAGTCGTTTCTACCTTGATCTGTCATGAAATCAAATATCTATAAAAGAAATTAGACCCAAAAGTAAAAAAATTTATTAATTTGTGAAAAGAAAACATACCACAAGCATGATCATAGATCTTGATTTCATCCAAACCAAAATAGTGACTAAAACTTGATCCATCACGCATCATTCTGAACGTAAGCTGAAATTACATTGAATAATATTTATTGAAGTCATCATGCATCTGTATTCATAAGAGACTATATCATTACTCACTTCATAAGAAGATGATGAAGGAGCCATAAAACTAGTTCGACTATTATGCCATCTGTTTTCTGGTAGTGGTGTCAATTCAATTATTTGTTGTGTATTTCCACCTGATCTCCATCCTACTTGTATTTTCGGATTATTTGATGCACCAGGGATATAGTAATAGAAATCAAGACATTGAATGGTGCTCGAGCTTCGTTTAACATCAGTCATATATGTTTGATCAAATCCACCAGTACCTTGTGCTCTTATATTAGCAAATTTTCCTACAAATGATCAATTTATTCAAGGAATATTAAGATGATATGAAATCTAAGAAAATAACCAACCGATAACACATTGTCCCGGACTACCAGATGTAGTTGGACACGTGAAATTATTATTATTATTACGTCGACAAAAGTTCATTTGCCAGTTTCCAGGTGTGTAAGTGTATGGAAAATTGCAGCGTTCATTGTTCGGTATAGTTGGTGATACTGTAGAATAGATGTTATTCGATATTGATCTATATCATCTTTGATTGAGAAAATACTTACGAACGGCAGTAACATCAGACAAGGCCTGAATAGGGTTAGAAGAAGGAGTACTGCCAGACGTTAAGGCCATGTTGGAGGTTCCACCCGACGTTAGTGTGAATTGACAATCATCTGTCATATCATTGTCGAAGTTACATTGATAATTTACGCTTTGAGAGTGAGAAACTGTTAATATCAAAAGAAGAACTATAAAAATAATAGTTTGAAAATCAAGGAAATCATTTTATTTTAGGACATATCGGTAAAAATAAAAAAAACACTATTTGTCACAGTTCAAACAATCTTCTTGCAATAGATGCAAAAGTTTCTATTAATTTAAAACAGCAACAAAAGAAAATCTTTCAACCTCATTATTGTGCAAAGACGTTGTTAACTACCAATAACCCGCCAATAATCTCATAGTTGCGAATGACTGATACGTCTGCTTGTAGTAAGAAGTTAATCAATCAACTACAGTCCTGGCAAAAAAAGTTCGTTCATCAAGTGATCGTATTTTATTGAGCAAAGGAATGATTATCTTTTGACATTAGAAAAATAGTATTAAATATAAAATCTTTAGCTGAAAAAAGATTTAGGATATTTTTCGTTCTATTTAGCTGTTTACTTGTGTTTGATTGCAAATAATACCATAGGAAAGACTATAAAAAAATTGAGTATAATATTTATGTTTTCATTGTTGAGATCATTGAAGATAGATGTTTTCTGTGGGGCGATCTTTTGCTAAAAAATTTTAGTGCTCATTAAGAAGTTGTTAAAAAGCTACTGTAAAACAGGAGGATAGTGTCTTTTGTTTGGTCAGTTGGACGAATGGAATAAATTCTACAAAATAAGACGTTTTCGAAGTCTCTAACAAATCAAATAACGTATTACAAGATGAAACAAAATAGAAACCTAGAGTTTTGAAATATTTTAGCTATTTTTATGGAAAAAAAAAGAATTTATTCCGTTCGTCCAAATGAGCAAAGAAAACACGCTATCTCTACTATTTTACAGTAACTTAACAACAACTTCTTAGTCATCACTAGAATTTTTCAGTAAAAGATCGCCCCACAGAAAACATCTATCGTCAATGATCTCAAACATGAAAACATAAATATTATACTCAACTTTTTATAGTCTTTCCTATGGTACCTTTTGTAATCAAAGACAAGTTAACAGCTACATAGGACGAAAAATATCCTAATTTTTTTTTAATTAGAGATTTTATATTCAATATTATTTTTCTAATGTCAAAAGACAATCATTTATTAGCTCAATAAAATATGATTACTCGATGAATAACCATGCTAGACCTGTGGTTAAGATCAGAGCCAACTCAAACATAAAGTATCGAGAAACTATTCTCGGATGTCCTGGAACTTTTTCCTAGAGCTGTAATGATTTTTTGACTAGTCCTATATTAGTCGGCAATGATATGCTTACTCTTTATCGGAAACTAAAAAGAAGCTCTCTTCGGTTTTGATAACCAATACTATGGATGAAATTTTTCAAAAAGGATGTCCGATAGAATTGAAACATCTGACTTTAGAATTGTCTAAATTCAGATGAAGATGAGAATGAGAAGGTGCTTAGCACAAAGCGCATTCTTCTAGCACCTGAAGACAAATGTTTTGTTTTGAAATTAAAATAAAGCATTTGTTGTAAAAAGGCAGCATATTTAGTAGTACTAAATGAAGAGAAGAAATGAAATTCGTTTTATAGCTGTCAACAAAATAAATCGAACTTCGATTACAGCGAAAACTAGCCAGCATGGAATTTACCCTTTACTTAATTTTTGCTTATAATAAATAGTAAACTAATTATAATATTAGATTCTTGATCTTATATCATAAGTAATCTTTATCTAGGTTCTGAGTAATATTGCACATAAAGTAACTATATACAATTGATCAAAAATTAATATCTACCAAAGTCGAAAAGCGTTACTCTAAAGTTTACCTGACTTCCGAGTGGTAGTTGTAGTTGTTATTGTAGTTGTGGTTGGAGTCGTCGTTGTAGTGCTTGTCGCTATTGTTCATCATAAAAAGATTGTAAGTATACAGAAAACAGATAGTTTTACATCTGATATAGAGTGTACTATAGAACTCGGTACACTTAGGTTTTACATGAAGTCTAAACAATGTTTTAAAGTAAAGTGACGATCTCAAATAGTCTGAAAAGGGATTTTTTTTTTCTTTCAAAACTGAGTTTTGATGAAAAATCTCTTTATTGATCAACGACCAAAAACTCGGTAAAATTTTGGACAATACGATTCGATGTGATTCGACTGAGTCAAATCAGAATTGAATTGAACCGAATCCATCGAGACTGCCTTGCTCAAATTTATCACTTCTGTTGTATTTTGAATACAAGCAAAGGTTTAAATGCACTGGGTGTCGTTGCAGTACGAAAATCGTTATTCAAAGTATGAAATTTGAAATTTTTGTCTCTCACATTTAGAAAGCAATGCCATTATTTCATCAATATGAGTGAAATGGCTTTAAATGGTAATCGAAAGAACAAAAAACAATGTAAAAATAAATTGTTACAAACTCTCTCTCGTCCTGCTCGTCAACAGGTAGTCTACATTCTTATACTCTTCTCTCAAAAAAGTTCTCGAATTTTCGATACATTGAGGCATAGTCTCTAGAAGAAGTAGCCATTTCAAAGATGATTGGGCAAGCTACAGTTTGCACGTATTACTATCGTACTGAGACAGCTGAGTCAAGGATGTGGATGTGAGTGTAGATGATAACAAGAATAACGATCACATCCACGTCCATACCCTCTGTAGAGCATTGTTCGTTTTTTTACTTTCTATCGCTGGACAGAGTCGTTGATTGAAACTTGGTATTGGATAACAAACAGGAAGGCCATTACAGCGAGGATGGTGAACACATCTATGACCAGGTTCACGACAAAGGTTGTTTGAGCCTTCACATGGATGTAGTTCAGAACAATCCACGAATTCATCGCCACAAATGCCAATATCAATAGTACCTGCTATATAGAAACAGGCACACGCACTATTTGATGAACATCGATCATATTGAGGTATTCCATGACAGAATTGAGATTTCACTTGAATTAGCAACATACTAAAATAATAATAGAATATATAAAACGAAACAAGAATCAAATATCTAAGGCTTAAAAAGAAGATTGTTCAATATTAGATGAATCGGAAAAAATAGGTTTTAGAATTACCTGCATAGAGCAAATACAAAACAGTGAACTATTGTTGAAACCATCGTTTGTGTTGAAATGAGATGGAATAGCGACGGCACCCATCTTTATATCTAATGAAGAGACGATGTTTTCGCCGAAAATGAAGAAGCGCACGATGTGATCTTTCGATAAACAGAAATTCGATATTGCTCTACTGGTTTCTTAAGCACTTTTTTTTCTCCGAAAAAGTAATCCTTATAGAAGAAAAAAGCGTTGTGAAAGTAATATCGGATTACATCTTTGCGATAAAAGCATCTGATAGGCTCGTACCATTATTTAAAACATGAATATTGCCATTGTCAATCATCGACTCACTATGTAATGATGACTTAGAACACTTTCAAAGACAAATTTTGTTTTTAATATCTGTATTTTTATTATAAGCGGAATACAGAAGTTCTCATCTTTATCCAACTAAAGTCACAATCTATAGCCAGCCACACTTCATTGTACTCTGGATTGTGTCTTCGTTGAACCTCAGAGTGTGTGTGTGGGTTTTCCTTTTATTTACGCATACTTACACTCACAGTCGAAAAAAAAACATTATCCAGTGCTTTTCGAAGAATATTTAATGACGATTATCGCGTGAACATCTCTCAAAAGTAACATCAAGTGCTTCTTTAACTGAAAAAAAAAGCTTTAAATTTATCGTCACTTTTATTCGTACTTCTGATAAGAATTTTTTCGATCATAAACACAGGTAATCTCTGATTTTTTTCAAAAAATCAAAACTAAAGATCTTGATGCTTCAATGTTCAAATCGCAACTATATTGTGAATTATTTATTGAATTTATATAATTTTTAAAATAAGTTCAAATTTCACGACCATAAAATCAGATTATAATCAACTAAAAAATAGTATCGGTAGTAATTCTTTTTTTTAATGTAAGATATTGACTTTGTTAGAATCAATTCATGGCATTAATAGCATATTCATATAAAAATGAGATCTTCATCAACGAAAATACGAAATTTTCTTTTGTGATCAAGTATTATCATTGAATTCATTCGAAGTTTTTGATCACCATCAATCAACAGTCCGAGGTTCATTTATGTATGTATTATCTGCTTGAGCTGCTTATAATTTCGCAAGCAGAAGAGCCAATAAAACGCTCAATTCACCGAAGAAAAATATTGTACACACTGGATTCTGATGGTAACCTCTTAGTTTCTATAGACATATCCTATCCTGTATATATAATACATATATATCTACTAAAGTAATCATGATAACTGAGTATTCATCATATCTATGGTAAAGATTATCATAAATCGAACTCATAATTTTCACAAAACAGGAACAGAATGATTATAAATATGAAAAAAGTGTATCTTATGAATTTAATTAAGAGTAGATGGTGTGTGGATGTAAAAAAAAAAGAGGAGTTACACTCACACTCTCTTTTAACGATGCCCTCGTCTTTTCAACAATCAATCACAAAAGACACTATTAATAAATAAATACACGTATAGTTATTAGAGTAGTGTTGAGTATGCTTTCTTTTGTCGTAACTTCTTTATGCTCATTCATCAGAGAAAAAGAATCGATCGGAATATTTTAATCATTATATTACGAATATATATATATATATTTTGATAAACTGTCTGAATATTGTGTTATTAAAAAAAATGACAAACTTATTTTATGTGTACACAACATTTTCCAATTCAGCTCTTTTTTTTTTTTTACTACAATTGTCTGTTATTTTCACTTTGTTTCATATCATCTTGAGTAAATTAGAAAATATTAGAGAGTTTATGTTTTTCAAAATGTTGTCTGAAATGTATTTCTGAAGTTCATCGGCCAATACCATACTGCTCGACGTTTGTCAATATTTCCTGTAACTGATCTGTTTCTTATGTGTCACACTTTGTATTTCTATTTTAGACAACAAAAAAAGACACGAAAGACTAGTCTTGCGCGACCAGAGAGAAAGACGACATTCACCATACATATCTTACATAAGAAGTGTGATAATGGTGAAAATAAAATCACAAAAGAATACTTTTGTCAATAACAACATTCACGTTTTGCTTTTGCTTTCTATTCAACATTAAGAATACAAAGAGCGTTGTTAGATGCAAGTGAGTATCGCACAAAAATAAAAGATACATATGAATCTAGAATCATTATCCAACGAATTGTTATTCGATTTATTCGAATTCCTTTCCGTCGGTCATGTTCTTCGTGCCTTTCTTGGCCTCTGTATCTCAGACGATGATGAAACTCCGCAACAAATTGCAGTTTTTCTCTCACATAATTTTACTCTACGGCAATTCACCGTATTGCGTTCGCTTTCATTATGTCACTTGTATTTGAATGAGACAGCAATACAAATAATCGATGAATTATACCATCTTCCTTATTTCACTCATCTCAACTTCATTAAATGTCATTATTCAGATAGTACACACAAATTTGAGAAGATTATCAACAGCATTTGGGGGTCTACCTAAACTCATCCATTGCTATCTTGGTGCTATTTTACCCCAATATAGACTATTATTTCGGATATTAAAAGCAATTTCATGAACACTTAAATATGTGTCTTTCGAGCCGGGCTACTTTGATTCAAGTGAATTGTATCATCTGTTGCAACATACACCTCATCTACAACATCTTCGTTTAAAGTCGATCAGTGGTTCTATAAAACAACAAACATCATATTCTGTTTTATCTATGATTACATTGAAAATCACTATTCAAGATGTTGTATTTCCGTTATTAAATCTTTTGTCAAATATGCCCAATTTGTACCGGTTAAAAGTCTCGGTTTGGTGTATACCAATGGATGGTCACCAATGGACACAAATTATTATCAATTATTTACCAAAACTCAAAGTTTTTCAATCGCGAATGATGATTTCGTTTGGTAAGAATGATGATATGGAAGAAAATCTAGATCGATTGATCGACTCATATCGAACCTTATTCTGGCTAGATGAACATCAATGGTTTGTTTGCTGTCACTGGTGTCTTCATGATAATTCTCGTATGCTTTTTCTTTATACATTACCTTATACTTTTCCTAAGTTTTATTCAATCATTACCATCTTGACGAAATCAACTTGTCTTCATGAGAGCGACTATGTTGTTTGCAATCATGTTCATCAGTTCAGTCATGAGCTTCCTAAATTTCAACTATCAACGTCATCGCAGATTCATTTCCCATATATTCGACATCTTTCTATTATTCTTCCATCTGAGAAGTGTTTGTGGTCTACGATTCCAACATTCGATCATTTGATTTCATTGAATGTCATGTATAAGACTGTCGATGTTGGAAACAATCAAGTTCGATCACAATTACAAGCTCTTCTTGATAGAGCACCTCATCTTTATTCATTAAAAATTACTTCATTGCCTTGTTTTCAAATGCTTGTCGTTGACATTAGAAGTTCGACATTGCGTCGACTTGATTTACAAGAATATGATGCATGTTCGTACGATGAACGGTGGTTCAATGATGACCAATGCGTTAGATTATGTCATTCACTAATTGTCAAACAATGTGAAGTGCTTCGAATTCGAGTTGAACATCGAACATCTATTCTTGATCTTATTAATCGGATGATAAATCTTCGAGCATTAGAGTTCGAATGTTCAGACGATCGATGGCATAAATGTTGTGTCTTTCCATCATTATTAGACGATGAATATGTCGAATGGTTAACTGATCGTATGCCATCGACATGGAATATTCCAAGAAATACTCGCCTTATCGACTCTGTCCAGGTATGGATCTCTCGATCAGTGTCCAAAATGAGTCCGGTCAGACCTCGAGTCAGGTTCGACCGGGTTGGGTCACAAAGAATTGGTCGATTTCGAACTTCTTACAGGATAAATAGGGGTTTTAGATGAGATAATGATTTCTTTAATTTGAATATTCAGAAAGAGTGTATAGATGCTGTGAGAAGATTGTTAACCGTCGAAAAAACTTGCCTTGATTAACTAAAAAATATCTTTAACCTCGGGTCAGGTCAGCTCGGATCGAGCTGTGCGTGTGGGTGTGGGTATGGCTGTCAATGAAATACAGGTAGACAAAAGGCTGACATCTATCCCCCAGAGATGTCCATCGCGGCTGAAAATCTGCCGCTGCCGCGCCGCGGCCTTAGAAAAAAAAAGCTGCCGCACCGCTGCCGCGCCGCGGCGGTTTATAAAAAAATGTTGCCGCGACGCTGCCGCACCGCGATGACTTATAAAAGAAACACTGCCGCGCCGCTGCCGCGATGAATTATAAAATAAACGTGCCGCCACCGCGCCGCTGCCGCGACGATTTTCAAAAAAGTGTTTCTAATTTCACTGCTGTGACTATATTTGACCAGAGATATGGGTACTAGTCCATCAGATTTATTCAATATCAGGGCGTTTCATTTGTAAATCGTGAAATTCTATTAAATTCATACAGTTTTTCAATGTCCTCCAAAAAAATCCTGCCGCTGCCGCGCCGCTGCCGCGATGGTTTTTTAAAAAACCTGCCGCTACCGCGCCGCTGCCGCGATGACTTTTAAAAAAATCTGCCGCTGCCGCGGTGATTTTTTTTAAAAACCTGCCGCTGCCGCGCCGCCACCGCCACCGCGGCAGCGGCAGCGGCAGCGGCGGCGGCGCGGCAGCGCCGCGATGGACATCTCTGCTATCCCCATCCTCCTTCGAAACAAAATCTTTTTTATTTTCAATCAGAAGAGATTTTTTGTATATTAACAAAATGTATATTTCATGTCAGATCAAGAACAAAAGAATCAAATAGACAACTACAAACAATAAGTTGGTTTTGTGTCGTAATATTTTTTTTTTCGTACGATAATCAGTATGAAAAATGTTTGAGAACAATTATTACGTTAATCATTTGATAATCATATCTTGGTATATCGACCTAATAGACATGTAGGTGAAATGATTGAAGAAAGATATTTAATTTATCAACGACATAGTCGTCGTGTTGATTGTGAACTATATTTTGCTGAACGTCGTTGTGAACAACATGCAAAAAAGATCTTGGTTTAGTTGCATCATATAGATGTAAACCAATAGAAGAATTAAGTATTCATCAATTTTATGGTACATGCACAAAAAGATATTGAACAATAAAAGAATATTCGGTTGAACCAGTATACATAGTGTTCTTCAACATAAAAGATCATATGAATTTGAATTTGAACGTCATGCTGAACAAATATTGAAGAATCAAAACAAAAAGAACTGTAGAAAATTTACGAAAAGAACATTTTATGAATACAACTGAATCACTTATTCATGATGATTATGACAAAAGTAATGCTTGGCCTTGAACAGATAATGTTCAACTTTCTTCATTTTTTTAATGTTGGATAACGCATCACGTATAAAGAGGCAAAGAAAGACAGAAAGAATTAAACAGAACATCTTGCTTGACAATAGACAAAGAAAAGACTTCTATTCAATAATATTGATTCAGGAAGATAATTTACAGAAATAACCACAACAATCAATTTGATGAAGATATGTTTCATAATCTGGTTTATAATCAATAGCATCTTGCATATCATAATTGAAATTGATAATGAAACATTGTCGATTTCAATACTTGAAAAGAGTTCAATGATTTTATTCTAATTCTTTTATCGCAGGAATAATCAATATGTAGAGAAAGAACAAAAGTGTACCAAGCGAAATAGTGACCTCTTAATCTGGAAAAAATTTAGCTTTTTTTGTCGGATGCTTTTAATTGTTTTCTTTGCTCAGCAACTAATAAAAAATACTTGATTCTCTCTCTGAAAATCTGATCAACTTTAGCGAAAATCTTCTGATCGGCCTTGTGAATCATTGCTTTTCCGTCCTATAGCCCGCTTTGTTCAAAATTTTCGGACTCGATCGAAACGTACATTGATACTCTCAATGAAGTTTTTTAATCGAAACTGAATAGTCCCTCAGATAATACAAGATACTTTTTTCCGTCTTTTTGTATTCAGCGACTAGCAGATTCTACACATTTATCAAACTGCTACTGCCTATCAGATCCAAAAGTTTCGGACATGGATCCAACAGACTCTACTTCCGAAATCTTGGCGACCTCGGAACATGCCTGAGAAAGAAAGCGAATGATAGAGATAATATTCATAATTAGGAAAATGAAACTATGAAGAAATGCATGAAAAAAAAACTATTGATCAGACTTGAACCTTATAAAATTCTATTAGTTTTTGTTTAATTCAACTTATCATGAGATGTAACATTTGCTGATAAAAGCACATTAAATACACTCTCACTAAATTGACGAATAACTGATGCACGTTTGTCAATATCTCAAGCTGCTGTTAATCCTCATGATGAATGTTATTGATTTACCATATGAACAGCTAAACCACGTGTTGTTACTTTTGTCCGATAGCATTATATATTTTGTTGTTGATCATAACAACGTATAAAAAATTGTGTTATATTATGCAGTGTTTGTTTTTCATCTTTTAATCTTAAAACAATTTGATCTTTAACAATTTCACGTGCAAATACATTAACTTCATCAAAATATTTAGCTGGAAATAATATCATGCGACAAACGGAAGGATTAGCACTTCGTACAAGATGAACACATACTTTTTCAAAGCCATAAGTTAACATTATAACATCAGCTTCATCAACACAACATATACGTACTTGACTTAAATCTATCCCATGCTGTAGACAAGACCAACCTTTAACTGTACCTTGTGTACCAATACCAATTGATTCTGTTAAAAATTGACCAAAAACAATACTAATTGTTATATTAATATACAGCATAAGCAATTTTAATATATAGTAAAATTGTGCCATTTTTTCAATTGCTGAACTAATTTGTATAGCTAATTTAGATGTTGGTGCAAGAATAAGTGCTTTCATTGATGGGATCGATGAGTCAATACGTGACAGAATTACTAATGAAAAAGCAGCTGTTTTGTCTGTGCCAGATTGTGATTATGCTATTATATTTTTTTAGAAAACACTATTAGTTAGATAAGACAATTAAGCATAATAAATTTGCTGTACGTGGTTGATTGTTTAATAAATATGGTTGAAAAATTTCTTGAATTTTACTTGCAGCTTGAAAATCTTTACTGTAAATACCTATGAAAAAAAACGAAGGTGTCGGATGTGGGTATAGATGGATCGGTGTGGGCATAGCTGGGTATTTGTTATCTCCCACCCAAATCCCAAAATTTTCTTCGCCAGACCGTTGGACAACTTTTTAAATGTTGATTCTACTGGTGCTTCGAAAGGTACCATCATCAATGCACAATTCAGTTGTGCACTTGATTGGAATAGGTCATGAAAGAAGGCTTCGATATCATGTTTTCTCAGACCATCACTGACCTATTTAGAAACACATAACTTGGTATCGTTGTAGCTGAATCAAATCTCATATACTTAATATTTGAGTTTTGAAAGAAGAAAAAAAAAATCGTATGAAATTAGATCTATAGAATGTATTATATTAGGGTATGATTCCATATCATAATCTGCCAAAAAATCCGTTGATATTCCAGGTGTATCGACTGCTCGCATTTTCATAGTGAAAATTGAGAGCTCAAAAACTAGCCTTTTATGTCTCTTCTTGTGCAATTTGAAACCTTGCGTTAATCAGCTATTGACCAGTCGACTTTCGGTTACTAGATACTAATAATATTGGTTTTGTGAAAGAATTCGACATAATTCCTGTGTCCGACCTTTTATTTATTAGGTCCTGACTATTTGTCAATTAGTTTGTAAGGCTTCAATTTTCGACCACTCTATGATATTCCTACAACTATGATAAAACTCTGATTTATCACTAGTAATAGTATAGAATGCAAGATGGAAATTGGACTCTTCAAGTCTCCTCAGTACATGACAATCGAACTAAATGTAACACTACTTTCAGTCACTAATGAGTTATCAACTCATTCGTCGAGCACAAAATTTTGTAGAACTTTACACATGCACCAATAGTTGAAATAACCACTGGCGAAATGATACTCAGAGTATCTTTTATTCATTCGTATGGTCAATGAGAATCATCTTCAATTATTTGTCGAATAGCATTAAAATTCGCTTTGGCTACAGCAGTTGGAGAGGGTGTGGGTGAAGAGACGACACACCCACACCCTACATTTTGGTTTTGAAAGAAAGATAAAGATAAGGAGAAGAACTACACCCATATCACTCAATATAGTTAGGTTGGTATTATTTGATTTGAAGAAAAAAAATCGTAATAGATACAGGAAAACTTGTTTTTCGTTTCTCTCGAAATCATTTTTGAACTAAAAGAAAACGATGTTACTTTCTGTACTTTTTCTCTCAAATGGTACAACGGAGTCGCCTCAAATTTTACAAGTACTATGGTCAAATTAGAATGCGTGTATTTTTTCGGCTTCAAAATCTTGTTCCTACTAAATTCAGTAGTCTGTATAATATGAGTACCATTGAAAAAAACATGTTTTCTGATAGTGATTCCAGTATTTTGCTTCTGCTGCGTTCTAGGAACGATATTTTCAGAGGAAAGAGCTTCCATGCTAATTCGAGATCTATGGATTGGATGTGTGAGCTCTTACTTGCTGACACTACTACGATTGATGATCTCATTAGAAACCTAGTCGTTATTATTTTCACAGAAAGACTACTAATCATTCTTTTCTTTTTGGTGTTCGACTGTAAGCCACTCTCCTCCTCTAACGTTCATATTTTGCTCATCTTAAAAGACAACATGTGCAAGCAAATATTCGCTTGAAGATTAAGCATTACATCAGTAAAGCGGATCCAATGTTCAGGCTAGTTAATATTTTCCACAAAACAAAGGATGTTTTTCTTGAATCGGTCTCAATGAACTGTTTGCAGAAAAATCTGTACGATTAGGTGTCTATTTAAAGAAAACTTTTCTCAGTTTTCACGCATACCAATTCCTTTGGTATGAAGAAAAGAACTTTTTAAAAGCAGAATTTTGTTTTGAAATTTGATCGAACATTGGTAATTGTTTATTTCCTATCCTGGTGCTTAATGTGATTCGATCAGTAGAAGAAGTGACTTGAGAATGGGTCAATGGGTCAGGGTGAGATGGAAGAGAAGATACTCTGAAGTTCGTCTCATACTACGACGATTGATGCTCCGAAATGATCTTCATTTCATGGATTTTTGAAAGGCCGCACAAATATCTGAGCCATGAATCAATGCTATAAGAATATATATTTATTGATAATCATCAAGAGGACAAAATTAGATAGTTAAAAAAAGGTTGACATAAATCATTTCGTAGATGGTTCTTTTACATGTACCTTGTGATCGTTTCGAAAGATCACAAAAAACAGAATACCGACCAAGAGTGCCTGGATTGCTAGTGCTGCATACATCCACAGTATTTTCGGGTCGTCTGACACTGGTACAAGTGCAATATTCAGAATACTACCGATGGCCGATGTGAATAGAAAAAGTGACATGACAATGGATTTCATCGTAGCTGGTGCCTGAGTAAATGCATACTCAAGACCAGTAACGGAAGCAAAAATTTCAGAGATGGCAATAAAAAAATATGCTGGAATTTGCCAGGCTACTGTAATATTGTTGTATTGTTGATCATTCTTACCAGGCTCAGGCACATAGTCGAAATTCGGACCAGTAATATAGATTAGATGTTGAACAATGGCTGACCATGCCATACCAATAGAAACACAAAAGAAACCCGCACTGATACGGGGAATAGCCGTAAAACTGATTTTACATCGTCGCAAGCCAGGATAGATGAATTTGTCGAAGATGGGAATGAAAATAACTATAACGATCGGATCAATATTTTGCAAAATATCATTGGGCAGAGGGCCTGAAAAGAAGACGAGAAATTGAAGATTGCACAGTGCCCTATTTTCTTGTTCATTTTAAGAGAAGTCAGCTACTTACCAACATTCATTTGCGCTGCTTGCGATACTAAATTGCTTCCAAACTGATTGTAACAGATCCAATAAAACGGATAGAAAAGAAAAACACGGCAGGCCCTAATTGCTTTTTTAAGATCATCAATAAACTGATTGTCGCGTAATTCTATCGCCGTTTGTTCTTCATTATGATCGATCGAACCTGGTAGTTTTTTGGCATAATCTAAAAGATCTGGACGATCGGATTGTTTGCCCAATTTCCATCGCATTCGGATGGCGGTCACTGTAACGCCACCAGCGCGAACGAGCAATGAACCAGAGGGAGGTATTTGAACGTATCGATCGCGACCGATGACCAAGACAACGATGGCACCGACGAATGCAACTGTGGGTATAAGAAAAGCAAGCCAGAATGAATGATACTTTTCAACATTTGTTGTAACAATCAATGATAGTGCTCCTATATTAATTGCCCAATAGAACCAATTGAACATTGATTGTGTCGTTCTAGAATATTGACAATATCGTCTAAGAAATAAACAGATAAGCATTTAATTGACTCACACGCTTGGATCGATAATTTTCTTTTGGCCGTTAATTACTATAAAGAAACAAGAAAAGGATTATTCTCTTCAAAAGATCTTTCAATTACCTGTGATAATTGCTTTCTTTCTAGAATATTGCTCAGCCATCAATGGACTCACATTACTCTTCACACCACCGGTGCCGAAACCAATTATAATCATTGCTACGATTAAACCAGGAAAGGCGACGCCTTTCTGAATAGCTGGCGGTATACTGGTCAGCAGTATTACGACAAGACCAATCATATAGACCACACATGAAACAACTATAGTCTTGTATTTGCCCCAGAATTGATCGGCTAGAATAGCTCCAAGAATCGGCGTGAGATAAGCAAAGAATCGAAAAAAATTCGTCAATGCAGTGGCAGTCTGTTGTCCTCGATCGAGTGCACCTGGTTGTGTATCATTTCCAGTAGGTAACGGAAATTGAATGTAATTTTGAAAGAGACCAGAAAGTCCATAAAAAGCGAAACGTTCACACAATTCGCAAACGACAATCAACCAGGCACCTAACGGTATCTTATCAGCAATATGTTCCAATGTTGAAAACTCCTCGGTAGTCGGTTCAATTTCATTGAAATCTTCTGTTGGTTCGATGATGCTTGGCTCAGCTGCATCCGCGCTGTTCAATTCAAGCTCCTCAACTAAGCTCATTTAGCACGGTATATCTCTAAAGTTGTACCTGCACTTGTAGGTTACTTAATTTTGTCAAAAGTGTTCTATCACAGCTCTTCGAAATACGATATAAATAAAACGCTCCTCTCTCTATCTCTATTGACATATATTGCTTGTTCTTATCTATGTTGTTAAGTGTACTTCATTCGAGAATACGCTAATAACCATTTTGTATCAATTCATTTTAATGATCTTTTGATAAACTGATCAAATAATTGAAAAAAGCGAGGTTGTGATGAGGTAGTATGATATCATTCCGACCGATTTAGAAAAAAAAATTCTCTTTCTCATCGACCTTGACAGTAAGCACATCAAGGCTGACACTTGTAGATCAATTAAAAACTGCTGACAACACCAAAGCCAACATTTCATATAGTATCACATGTTCAGGAAAAAGTAACGATGATCATACTTCAGCAAAACGACTCTTTAAAAGAACATCTGTGTGAGGCAAACATACTAGACATTTAGCTTGACTAATCTGAGATTATCAGAATCTATTCTCTCTAGATCAGCTCGGTTTAATCAGCTACTGATAGATTTCAATTAAGTTCAGATCATCTATAAACATTCGATAACCCTGCTGTATATCCCATAAATTATTCACTAACTAAAGACGATGAAAAATTTTCTTTGCAAAAAAAAACTTTATTTCAATAACTATGAAAATCTAATCAAGGACCCATTGATCGAAGTGTAACTAGCAGTACATCATGTTGCTTGTCTCACAGGTAGATATAATATATCCAAGATGGATTCGTTCAGAATCAGATTCCATTCCGCTTCCATAATCTTCAGATAACTCATGAAAAACTTGACTCAAATATACTACCATTTCTCGAATATAAGCAAGACTATTTCGAAAAACAGTCAAAATTTGCTTGACACTAATGCTAAAATGTTTTTCTTATTACCTAAGTAAAACTCGCCACGTCTTATCAGAACCAGATTAGTCTCATCTGGATCTGACAAACAGAGAGCTTAAGTATGTCCATGAGATAGATTTAGTATATTTAGTACTGATCTTACAACATGGTAACACCTTCGCTTGTTGTTCATTGATCTTGCTTAATAATATCAATACTGACTTTTTCAAACGGAATGGCTCGATCGAATGATATTGTAGATGAATTTACGATACCAATCACAATTGAGTTGATGAACTTTTGTCTCTGGTTGTGGATAAATAATTTTAGAAATATGTCGTATGTCACACGAAACATATCTCAGCATACGTCTTCGAGTTTTTCGTAAGCTAAAATAGTAATTCTTTCTATGGTGAAAAGAGTACAGTAATGATGAATCACCCAGGAGAAAATATCCATGAATAATGAAGAAAAGTTAAATCAAGCCGTTTATGGCGCTTCCTCATGTGAAGAACAGTTTTATTTTATTTTATGTTTTTGATCATGATATATAAAAAAAAGCTTGAGAGTCTATGTAATTGCATACTATTACACTCAACTCAAGAGAATCTAAAATAATCGACTGGTTTTATTACACATAACGAAGAAAAATAAGTTTCGTATATGACTACAAATAATTTCATACGAGAACAAATCTAACAAGAACTTTGAATTGCAAGAGAAAGTGACTTTCGAGAAAAATTACTGTGAATATCACATATTTACCCTTTAGATCATCTAGTAGGATCGATTAGTTAGTTGCGTATTTATTTATTGAGAGTACTCGGCTCATTCTATCATGACCTAAGTACAAAATGAAAAACTCGTTGAACGTTTTGCATGATGCTTTGAACTGATCCTTTGTTCGATACGTTTCTATTCAAAGAAGTTTATTCTATTTTTGTTGAACATGACAAAAACGTCAAGAGAGTCAGTTCATAGCTTGATGGCCAATCTCCTCTCCCACGGATAACCAGTACCATGTTCATAAGTTTTGTTCAAACCGATTCAATACATTTTTGCAAAGAAATACCTTGAATCAGGAACTTTTCAATATCTCCAAGTGTTTTGATCATCGACTCTAGAGATGTCGTACTACGAACTAAGAACAACAACGAACGCGATTCATCTCATCTTTTGTATTCATAGTAAAAATTCGATTAGATATTCGTCTCTAATGAAATTCTTTTCCTAAATTTGAATTCGTACCAGTATTCGATCGATGAAGACTATGTCCGAACGTAGCAATCGACCTTCCCATCGGCAACTAATGAACGCAACAGTAGATATGATGACAAACATATCGAACATACCGTTGAATCTGTTGCTAGAAAATGCAAACGCATCTTTGCTACCTAGATTTTCATGTTAGCATCAAACACAGATTAGCGACACTTAATTATATTTTGTGTCTCCATCGAACATCCTCGAATGCTTATTTTCCAAAAAATTTACAAGAACACGATTAAAGGCGCTTATATACTAGATGAAATACAAGTAATCGTATCTTTTGAGTGTGTTGTGACTTCTCTAAAAATCAAAGTAATTGACATGCAGTTGAAATAAACACGTATCTGTGCTTCCAGCACATTTTGATCCAGCTGCACTTCTTAGCGAAATGCAGCACTGGTAAATTTAAGTACATTTGTGTGCTTCATGTGTTTTATCGCCTCTCAAAAACGACTATCCTATTTGTCCAAAGCATTTAGAGTTTGCTCAA
The DNA here is from genome assembly GCA_905250075.1 of Rotaria sp. Silwood1. Lineage (NCBI taxonomy): Eukaryota > Metazoa > Rotifera > Eurotatoria > Philodinida > Philodinidae > Rotaria > Rotaria sp. Silwood1. Next base: position 308,489 of record CAJNOP010000157.1, on the reverse strand, counting down.
GGCTTGAAAGTGCAAGTTTCATGTCGCATATTATACTAACTTAGAGGTTTAAGAAGAGAACAGCAAAAAAGAATGCAAATGGATTTCAAATAATTAAACGCATTTTATTGCTTTGATAGTCCGTGCGTCTCATAAATCTTGTTGAATTCTTATTTTTATAGTTATTGCCAACGCTGAATATGGGCTGTCAAGAGAATAGATGAAAACTTGCAATAAATTATACAAATGTATGCAAGTGCTACGTGATTTTATATAGATTTCAAGTGTTAAACCATCAACTTTCATACATGCTTTTCGATATAGACCTGACTGTCGGTACCGACGTATCTGTCAGTATCGATATTTCTTCTAATGAGTCTCACCATCTGAATCCTTCAAAAATTTCAGAATTCGAACAGATTGAGTGTAAAAATGCTGAAAATCCTTTCTATATGTTAATCTAATTGTAATTTTATGTGAACAAGATTTCAGATCAAAATTCAAAAAAGAATTTTACTTGACAGCTAAGACTCAGTTGCTCATTGAGAACATTGTCTCGTTAGATAAGGATCAACCTTTTTCAAATACATAGTTGATGTATAATCAGTAGTTGATATGAACAGCATACCAACATTGATAGTATTGATATAAAGTAATCTTGTATAAAAATGGATGCAAATTGAGAACATATCGACGCTCATCAAATGCGATGTGTTGTGTTCTTGATTAAAGTAGCTATGCTTAGCTCAATTGATTTGGTGCATACGTCGATTGATAAATAAATGGAAGTTTTCCATGTAGAACGTTCTCGAACATTTTATACTGTTCATGAGTAGAGAAAAAAAACTAAAGATGAAGTAAGAACTCAAGCGTCAAAGAGAATTTCATGTTCTTATCGTCAGATGTCATTTTTTGCGTTCCGCGAGAAAAATGAACATAATTGAAATAAAGCTATTTTATTTATAATTTGATTACATTCATTATTTGCATCTTATGTACCAGAATTAATTTATAAACAAACATAACTTTTTCTCGTTTGTCTTCATTCAATTCCAAAATAAAATCATCAATTTCAAAACGAAGAACTTCTATCGAATACCAAGTTTGTATTGTTTAGAGAATATTTCTGCTTTATGTATTCTTACTTTCTTTTAAACGATTTCGAACATCGAAGTATTGCTGTTGATGTAAGAAACATAAGAAAACTCTCAATAAATGTACTAATCTAAACTGTAAGAATAGAAAGACAACAACTCTGTCGTAGCTCATTGAAAAACTTGACACAATTCCTTTTAACATATAAGTCAAAAGTGAGAGTAGTCTTAGTAGACATGAACTGGCTATCGGAAATATATTCACCAATGGTCCAAAAAAGAAACTGCCGATGATTTTCTTCTCGATTTATTAGTATATTCTTATACTTATAACCGATACCGAATTTTCTTTCTAATGCATAATAAATGAGCCATAAAACGAGTTTGAAATTGCAAACATAAATACGGATCTTGTTTCGCTTTCAATACCGTTTCTTTCATTTTAGATGTTTGTCTGAGAGATATATGTATGCATAAACCTTAGTATCACTAAATGAAATTAACTAAAAATATTACTATATTTTCAATGAAGTAGATGGGTCATAAAAAATGTTTGTGCACTGTCATCATTTTTCTTGAATGTTCCATATCCAAATCAATGATATTTTTTCTTTTTACAATCAATTTTAAATTTATCCAGATTCTATTCTGTCGGCTGATCATGCTAGTTTCATATTTTACACTATTAGATGTAATGACTATGCACCGCCGTGAATCTTTATTACATCGGTTAGTATAAAGATTATTTTCTTGTAACCCGTTCGAATAGTTTATTATTGTTTTATCTCTCTTTTTATATCTAATATTTCAATACTTGTACAAAGTTTCAGCAAAATATGATTCTTTATCTAGGAAAAGATTACAAAATTGATACATAGCCATGATTTACTGATTGGTTTTCCCTATTAGTTTAGCTTTTGAAGAAATTGCTTTTTTTAAAAAAAATGCACAATAATGGGAACATGTCAAAAATGTAATTTTCATGACGATGATGGTAGTCTTCGCTTTACTCTCACTTAGACACTAAATGAATTACTCATATAACTGAAGAAAAGTGTTTCAAAGAGTGTTATTTTTTTCCTTTGAGTTTTTCTTTCTATGAGATAAGATCTCGTGTTTGCTCATGCTGCTTCTGAAGAGTTGTTTTTACTTAGACAAAAATGCTTCATCCGAAATTAAATCAATAGCAAATTTGTACATCTTTTAGCGTTGGATTTTCTCCTAGTATGAAATACATCTTTATCGTTTTGCATAGAAAAAGAGGTAAGAGAAAAGTCATAAAGTATTGGTAATGGCAGGTATTTTTTTTTGCTTTTTTCTTTTTGCTTCTTCTAACCGTTTTTCTCTCACTTATTGTATATCAGGAGGCTACAGTACTGCTTCAAGAAGACCATAGTCGGCAGAGAAAGGGAAGTCGAACATTTCTGATGAAGTGAATGATCAAAAAACAAACAGGAAAGCGAAAAAATCTCTGATATGCTAAAGAAAACAATTTTTTGTAAGATTTCAACAGTCATCCTCTCATTCTATATCTACAGCCTCGAAAAGTTCATATATATTTCATATTGTTGATTATTGTGACAGGATAGACTTTTTTCAGTGGATATTCCTTCTATTCACATCAAATTTATTGTCATTACTACTTCTGTCATGAGCACTTACGAGCAATCATTGCGTATCATGGATACGTTAATGTTATGAATTGAAACAAACACCATTAGAAAGTTAACAGCTGTTAGAAAGGAGATTTTCCCAAGAGAAAAACAACATAAACTATAATTCATATTGCTGCCAGTGACTGAGTACATACTCATTAGGAACATCAACGATGTATTTCACAATTAGCTTGAAGAACAAACATTCAACGTTAGATAGGTCTTCGCTCACATTATACGTTGAGATATTTCATCTTATTGTGGAAAATCTTGATACACGCTGGATTACGTTTTCGTTTTACTACGTGTTCAAACGGTTTTACGTTATTAGTGATGCCCATAATCAATATGAATTGGATCTGAATACAATGTCACCATTTTGTCTAAAAATGATTTCTCGTCTTATTCGATCAGAAAACATTACTTCACTAATACTTGATAACAGATCGATATAAATCAGTTCGAATCAAATTGTTTTTCTCACTCTTCGATATCGATCGATTCACTAGACTCCGTTCGATTACCTTGGGTAGAATCGCAAATTTGAGTGATTATTAACTTTTGCAGCACATAAACGTTTCCTATTTGGCCTCCCTTAATATTCATTCAAGTCAGAGCTATGACAAAAAATGCATTGCATTTTATTTTCAAGGTTACGGTTCAACGAATGTTTCGCAAACTACGCTTACTGGAATTATACTACACCATTAGGGTGTGGTTGTGGGTGTTTATCTTTTATTCTTCCACACCCCACCCGCACCCACACCCAATGATAGGGTGAATTCGTTTTATGTAAAATTATGTATTTGTAGTACATAACGGTATATCTACACTTTTTTCAGGATAGTAATGAATATCATGATATTGAATTAATCGAAGAACCCACATAATTCAAGTCAAAGACATTCACATTTATATTGAAACCTTCAAGTAATTATTGAAATGATAATCATTCTTTTCTTCATTATTTTGTTTTAAATTCATTAAAAGAAAATCAGCTAAACCTATCTTTAGCATGTTTTGGAGCCAATAGTACTCAGGCTAAGAAATCAGCAGATCAAGATGAAACAATGATTATTGTTCAGTATGTTATTTGACTTTGAAAATCGATCGAAATAAAATCTATTCCATCGTTAGATTTGACAAGATTGAACAAGTTGAAGCAATATACAATATTTGGCAATTGGCGAAACAAACTGATGTAGAATGTAGAATTATAAATGAACCACTCTTTTGATTCAATCTCGTTCCTTTGCCTAAAAACAAAATACATGTATTTGTTTTTGTACGAAACGACTTATTACACCTACACTCGCAACCCAAACCTATTTCATCTAATCAGGAGCTCAAACACAGTCGACTGATGGATTGTAAAAGTAAAAAAGTAGAATCTTGGATTTCTCGTTGCTGGCATTTTACATGAGAGGAAACATGGTAATCAATTGTGTAGGCTTATACATGTAACGGAGATATTTGATCTGAAGTGAGGATGCGGGTGTAGATATGTTTATAAGTATAGATCTTTCATCTGTTGAAACCTATACCCACCCAACCTCACACTCGACATCTACATCTTAAAACTGAGCAGAAAAAGAAGAGGGTAGAGAACAAACTCAGTCCGCAGAATGGTTACACTCAGTTATCTTGTTAACATTGAGATAAAAAGTCGAGTGGCCGCTTTAAATGTTTTCATTTAAAGAAAGAAGAAATACTATTTATTCAATATACACAACTATACAGATGATTTCCATTTTCTTCTTGTTGATTTTTATGATCTGTTTGAAGGACAAATTTTTTCATCATAGTTACTAAATTTTTGAAAAATTTCTTATCTGTATCTCTGAATTAATATGCGAGATCATGTTTTACTTCATCATCTCGATAGTTGACGCGCTGGAGCGGATTATTTTCGAATGCAATTATGATTTACTTAAAAGATGAAATTTTTCGGACTCTCCTCATTTGCTCCATTATTCCCTTCAAGTGAGTAAATCGCTGAAATTTATCGTTTCTTTCACATAACTTCGACTCGATCATTCGCCAAAATTATCGAATTTATCGAATCTAGTAGCGGACTGAGTAATTTGCTCCTCATACAAACTTTTGCATGTGAAAAGGAGGATGGAGAATATTCATTTAAACAAAATACCAGCGTTCTTTTGCCCATTCGTTTTTGTACCCGAATATCTTGATCAATCACACACTAAACAAGAGAGCTAGTGTTAGGGCTCAATGAGATTTTCCAAATGTAACAGAACTTTACGTCTATCAGCTAGTGTTTACAGCTAAAGGAATGAATACTCGTTCTGAACTCGATTGACTTTCATCAATCCTTTTGTAATATTTGTCATTGTTGTATCGATTCCATTTTCTTCGTCACTTCTTTAATTACTGTATAGTCAATTGGAATGAGCGAAATAAAAATGTTCATTAGATAACTTTATCAAAAAGTTACAAAGGTTGATATTGTCTCATTATAATTTGATTGTAGAAGTAGAAGTCTGAGTTCAAAGCGTTGGCTTTCGTTCTACAAGAGACAAAAGATGAACATTAACTTTTTTCCAATATAATTGAAAGAAATATTTGTATTTTGTAGATATGTTCACTATATTCGAAAGTCTTCCTAATGAATTGGTATTAGCTATATTCGACTACGACGATATTCGAGACTTATTCAAAGGATTTGGGGGAGTCAATAAACGCTTTGATAATCTTTTCCGATCATTGAATAATTTGTCTTTGACCATTGAAAACAGCGATACATCCATGATCATCTTATTTTCTCATCAAGTCGTTCGATTAATAGTGAATACTAAACTCGATATTGATTGGAGTGAATTTCCCAATTTACAATCGGTGATATTGAAACAAACTACTTGGTTGCAATCGAATGAGCTTGGACGAGAATCGATGCCAAATCTAGTTAGTCTTGTACTTTTACCAATTTCAGGAATTGAGCCATCAAGTTATCTTGCATATCGCGTATTCTCAAATTGGTTTCCTTCTCTTCGTCATATTAATTTAGGCTCAATTCAGTTTCCCTACGGTCGTTCATGGTCTCAATCGCCTAGTCTTCGTTCTGTGTTTGTCACATGTAGCGATCCGATTCTTCTTCTATTAATTCCTACTTCGTGTCCCAATCTTCATCGATTTGAAGTAAAAATTGTCTCCGATAACTGCAAGATTGAACTACCATCTTCCTCAAATGATCAAACTCTACATCGTTCTCTCAAACATATTAATCTGTCGGATGATTCAAGTTATCTCTCATTGGACAATATTGATTTTCTTCTTGGCTGTTGGCCAAATATCGAACGAATCAATCTAGTACTGTACGATGTGCCGTTTGTTAATCTACTCCATTTACTCGTGAATCGGTTACTGTATCTACTTCGATTCGATTGTCAGATAGGCGAATCATTAAAGTCCAACAGTCAAGATTTCAATATTGACACTGTTCGACAAACTCACCCGTGTTTCAATCGAATTCAATGTATAACAAGAAAAAATGGCTCCCGAATATATACGACAAAACAAACTAATTAAGCAGAGAAGAGTGGAACTCTTTTTAGACAAAAGCAGGCTGTAGTTAGGTGGGGTGTGGGGTGTGGATATCGTTTTCATAGACACCCACACCATCATATGTATTCTATATTAATATTTTTTCGTCATAGGTAATGAAAGCCATTATACTTTCACCGCCACATCCCTTGAAATTTCATCCATCCACCACTGATTTTTCGCCATTGGCGAAATTTCCGATCTTCGATCAAAAGTATAAGTCTAATCGATTGTTTCATGTAAATTGTACTAACTTACCAATAAAATTTGCATTGTTGTGAATTCACTATTACTACAACTCGATATTGAGATATAAGTTTTTTTCTGTAGATAGAACATAGATAAAATTGGAAAAGAATAAATATAATATAGGAGAATAATAAATAGATACATAGCGATTATGAGGTGGACAAAAATAGAGAAAAGAAACGCTATCTTGATTGTGTATAGACTTACGACGCACTGGAAAGAATTTCAGAATTATATTGTAAATGAAACAACTCATGAGTGAAAATTATAAATGATACAAATGCTTTGATAATTAACGCGACATAAAAACGTCGATGTTCGTATTTTCAAGGCAAACGATGAAAGAGATAGATAATCTGATTGACCATGCATAAATAACAAGCAGATGCTCTACTCTTCTTGAATTAACTTGTATAGAAATTAACTCGTCCTGCACTGAGCATCCAAACTGGCAATATCATATTCTAGTCCAATGAAGTTTTGCTTGAAGCAGGGTGTGGATCTTTAGTTAATTCATGTTCGCATTCGAAACGTATCAATTGTGGACAGAGCGAGTAACATTTAGAAGCATTAAACAACTTTTTCTTTGTATCTGATAATGAATTGATGAGTTTTTTTTTATATCTCCGTGTTTTTAACGGTATTGGCTAAAATGTATTCAAAAAGAAGCCTTGACTCTTGTTTGCTAGAAAAGAAAAAAGCTCTTTATCTCGAACAATTACAGAACGGATAGGTTGCAAAAGATAACAACATTTTTCACAGCTGTAGTGCGTTACTTGTTATATAATCGGCATTTTTTTTTTGCATTCGATACTCATTTACTTGCCTACTACTTGATTATTTAATATTCATGGTTGATAGAAAAGCTGATAGAAAGCCTGATAGAAAGGATCATAGAAAGGCTGGTAGAAAGAATGATAAAAAGTCTCGTAGGAAGTCTGATAGAAAGGTTGATACATTAGATTCCAAGAATGGGGCTGTATCAGCATCAATGCCAAAATATGAAAAGTTCGATGTCGATGACTTTACTGAAGTGACAGTAAAGAGCGCCAAGTAAGTGTAACGAAACTAAACAGAACTTTTGTCATAGGTCATTGTCAACATAGAAAACTACGTCCTCTGCTTATAACTGTTCTTGCTTTATTCGTGATCGCAATTGTGGCGATTGCCGTGATTGTGCCAACCGTTCTCTTGACGCGAACGACAACAAGACCCTCAAATACTTCCATGTTCACTAGTTCGTCCGGCATACTGTCAACGACGGAGGCGTCTCTGACAGCCACAATAACAACAGCCGGCGCCACTTCAACAGTCATAACAGCAACACTGACGGTCGCTTCGATAACCACACGACCAACAACTTACATAGTTTCGACAATCACTTCTAGTACAACAACGATGACGGGTGAGATTCAAGTGCAGGAAAATCTATTCTTCATCCATCTCTTCTTAATAACAGTCGATTGCGCATTGGAACTGTGAGTATGAGGTGTAGGTTTAGGCGAAGGGAAGACCTGTACCCAAACCTAACCTAACAGCTACCCTTCCATGCGTGCCTACACCCTGATAAATCTAGACTGGCAAGACTTCCATATAGATCAGATAAACTTAAGAAAAAAAATCGTGTAAGAATACATAATCAAATATCTCGTTTTAAACTGTCATAAGTCTTTCGTCTATCCATATATGATTGATTAAAAAAAAGTCTATTTGAAACAAAGGACAAGCCGTTAAGACTTCGTTTCAACTCAAATTATTTTCAACAAAATAACAATATGGAGATGACAAAGTCGATATTGACTGTAAATTTCGTACGATCAATCCGGTTGTCATTGCTTTCCGACTTTCGACCCCTGTACCATCTACAGGGATTTGAAAAAATAGATTCAAAATTTACTTTCTTTAAGTTTTTACGCATATCTAGTTGATCACAGTGATCATGAACATCGGCATCGTCACTCAAAATTTTAACATTAAATTCAATTTCAAGTTTGATCTATATCCGGATTTTATGTCCCAAGCCTAGTTTTTGATCATCGCTTCGTGACTACGAGATACGAGGAGCATTAGGGTAAGAAAAGCATAGGTGTCTGTTTCCAGTGCTCTTGGTATACTAAACAGTTTTGAACTCAGGTGATACTATAGAAGTTCGGTGTAAATTTTTCAAGCTCTATTCCAATTGGCCATTGAACTGATATAAAAATGCTGACGTCACGTCAAGAAATTTTGTATGCAAGTGAAAATCCCCTATTTTTTCGTTGTTGGTCAACTTTTTCACATTCGTGCTACAAACACGTGCAAATGATGTAATCGTCATATATCAAAAGTTTCAGTTACAAGGAATGCTTTGTTGCTGATGTATTAGTCACTTATGAAATACATATGTTTCAGAAAGTAAGGGTAAAATTCAGCTTCATTCAACAGATCACAACTCAAGAGGAATAGTTTCATTTTCACTGAAACTTTTGACACTATGATCTCTTCATGGATAAAATTCGAGGATCTCTATTTGCATATTCAATTATCGTCCAAATATGATGGCGGGGATTAAAGAATGCTGTGAAAAAGTCATAACTTTAAAAAATAGACCTATGAGCTCCTATACCCGTAGAATTCTTCTGATCATAATGTGCACTAATTCACATGGTGAGTTTAATCACAAAACCATTTTATCGTTTGTCAGAATTCCTTCACAACAACGCTTTTCTTGTACAGATATGAAGTGAAGATCTTGTTCTGCACTGCTTATTGTCCTCTTTTTATTATGCACAATAAAATAGTTTTTGTAGCAGATATCAAATGACATCATTTGAAAGTGTTTGCAGCACAAAAGAGAAAAAAAAAGAATTGTATTATACTTACTAAGTCGAAAAAGTGAAGCAAAAAGAAGAAAAATAGGATATTTTTGCTCGCATATCAAATTTGTCTACGTGATGCTAGTGTTTTTCAATCAGTTATAGAACAAACTTGCATTGAGTTTGAAAAATTACACATAGGAAATATTCTTCCAGATGCTTTACAGATTATTCTATACAACAGAATGGTCAACAACCAGGCTTGAATCTTAAAATTCCCATATACGTCAAGCTTGAAATTCAATTTAGCATCTCATTTCTGAGAGTTACTATGCGAATATTCGTGATCGGCATGGTCAACATGATATTCCTCCAAACTAAAAACAAATTAAAATTCGAATCTTTCTTCAAACTTCTATAGGTGTTTCAACATATTTTACCGCCCCTATCGTTCAAGAATCTTGAATCGCTCTTGCGCTGAATGGTGTGAGTATAGAGTGTGGACATTTGTGTCAGTGATTTTGAGTCAAGGTGGGAATCTTGTTGTCATATTCCATAGCCACACCAACATGCATATCCACTACTACCTTGACAGAAAGAGTCTGTTGTATTTATATTCAGCAATACATAAAAACACAGGAAACTTTTTAATGAATATCAAAGTCCAAAAGAAAAGAATAAATTAATCATTCGGTTTATTTCAAATTTGTAGGACATATAGTATGTTGGAATCTTCAGACGACACAACAATTTTTTGAGCCCTTTTCCTCTTTATTCAGAATTTTCTTTGTGTAGTCGATTGAATCTTGTGAATATTAAGTTTAATGTGCAGCCTTTTTTAAAAATAACTGATTAAAAGATAGCGCGTAAGAAAACGCATATATAATTCTCTCTCTCCTATGTCTGAAAAATAAATATACAACATTCAAGATTGATCATTTCGCGATGACGTACTGATCACTAGATCTCAGAACAGTTTTAATGACTAAATGAAATAAATCGATTACTAATCATTAGTAATGTAAATGTGAATGTAATTTGTTCTTTCATAGCATCTAGCACCTTGGTAATATACTGAAGATCATAGAGTGCATATTATCGATTCATCTTTGGTACGCCCATTTATTTTCGAGATAATGCTTGAACCTGAGAAAATGTTGACATTGATTTCGTAAGAGAAGAGTTTAAAAAAGTCATACTGTCTGACAATGAGAGAGCCGAGACAGTTCGCAACAATTTATCTCTACAATAATATTATATTTTTTTGAATACCTCGTTATATTTATTTCATTCATACTGCTGATTTGACGACAAAATATTCTAATGAACTGCTCGTATAGAGCGTTACAGCCACGACCTGCGTACTTCGAATAAAGATCTTGTAATACAACAGACGCCAGTGCAGATAAATTGTTGTTCGTATTCGAAATAGGATAGAAGTGATGAATTTGAATAGAATAAGCTTTCATTTTGATCTGTAAAACGCTTGTACGAGCCGTTTCTCAGCTAGGTTTTCCAGCTTTTAATTGTTTTTGATGAATTTCGCAAGAACAGCTATACAAATCAGACAAATAATGTATGATGCTATGAGCGAGACAATATTTACGCTCTCTTACAAGTCTCTGAAATGCTTCCACGGTTTTTGAAAATCAAGACAGTAGATGCAATGATTCAAATGGGGATATAGCTCGATTTCGTTTAACTCAATTCGATTCAGTGTGATCCCGTCGGATTACATAGAATCGAATCGTCGCAATTTCTACTTAATTTCGGTCTCTGATGGATACAAAAGTTTTGCCATCAAACATTAGCTTTTCAAAGAAAAAAAAATCTGATGTCAGAACATTTGAGGTTCCTCCTCTACTTCAAAACCCTGCTTAGACCTCGCCTAAAGCATAAGTGCATCCAATTCTACATCAGATTCCATGTGCGACCTACAATTATCTCCCTCGTGTACAAAAAATTTTCTATGTATGTGTGTGTGTAGTGGCGAACACTTTGATTACAACGACAATGCTAACTACAAGGGAAGTGTCAACTTCTACAACAACTACAACGCTAATGCCAACTACAACGACAATGCTCACTACAACGACAACTACAACCACTACTCAACAGTTAGGTAAGCATTATCTTAATGGTTTTTTTTCTTTGTTAATGCTAATTTTTAATCAAATACATATAGTTCCTTTGTTTACAATATTACTCTATAATTAGATGATGGTAACATTGAGAAGATTAGCAATCTTCTGTACGCTTTATGCATGTCACTTACTGCATATAAATCAACTAAGAGTACGAAACACATGCAGAAACATACTAATTTGTACTTACAAAGGTCTTTATAATAAATATTCACTAAAAGTGCATACAATCCTCAAATATGTTAACAACAGCAGACCGTTCGGATTATTAAAGATATAAGGATACTCCTTGATGTTCTACGAAAATCACGATTGAAAAATAAGGAATTCAAAAACTGTCAAATGCTTGAATTCCTGTGATCTGTTTTGAAGCGACATGTATTCGATGGTCTCTTTTTATTTCATTCAAATCAGTTTTCAGACACAAAAGTGAACAACGGGATCGCTTTCAAAGTTTAAAGCGTTTCACTTCATATTCACTCATGCGCTTAATGTTCTTTGCACGAAAGATATATCTTGTGTTCAGGACACTTCATAGTTTTCTTTCAGTTTCCAGAGTCTTTCAACTTCTTACTTTCGTTTGAATCTTGCCATATTTTGTACTCTAGATTCCTTCAAATATCTTGAATCTTTTGGAATCCTCCGATTTTCGAGTTTTTGTTTTCGCTATTCCTTTGAAGTTCTTGTATTTTCTAAATTCCCTCACAAGATTGCATGCTAGAGATTTACCCGATACTATCATTTTTTTTCAATTCTTTTGATTCCATCTTATTTTATGGAATCTTTCTAACTTATGGACTCCTTGCAGTTTTCAAGCAACTTGAATTCCTTGAATTCCTACGATAGTTTGAACTGCTTAGATTTATCAGAGTCCTTGGATCTTACAGATTCTTCAAGCTTCATAGATTGCTTCAGTTCATTAATTTCCATCTCTTGATTTAATTCCTTCGGTTGCCAACATTTCGTAGAATCTTCTTTATACAAAAAAAAAAAGAAAATTTTCATAAAATTTTGTTCAAAGAAAATATTGTGTGTATAGGGAAGTTATTTTTTTGAAAAAATAAGCTTTCAAACAAAAGAACAATATTTAAGTTTATCTGTTATTGTTATACAATATCACTAGAGATGCATCATCCAAAAACATAGTGTATGAAAAAATTGCCCGATTATGAAAAATGCACATAGCTTATAACTGATACACTCGTAGATTGATTTTTCCGACGTTCGATTATGCAGCGTTTGAATATCAGCAGCCCAGTTATTATTAAAAGATTTTCAGTTTCATCGACTGCTTCCTTTTTTATTTCACGGTACTGGTTTTAGTTCCAGCACACGTATCGGTTTAATTTTTTTCGTAATCACCTTGCTCTACCTATCACTTACGTTTATATGATCGCAACAGATCTGGATTAGTTTTATTTATAGACTGCTCTAATTTCATAGCAGAATAAAAAGTCAATCTTTAACAATTATATAAAAAAAAAGGATATTCTTAAATACTAGGTGGATCGTACGGGCAAGTTGATATATGCTTGCTTAACTGGTTTGTGTATTATTTTGCTCAATTTTTAAAATTTCATTCTGATCTGTTTGTGATGTAGCATAGTTATCTCTTCTGAAAGTGTGCTGGTTAATAGAATCAATTGAATTATACGAGGATATAATTGTTCTTAGTCTGTTAATGATAATGGCAGTTTTATATTTATGATAATCGAGATGGAAAGAAGTCTTTGTGTTTTTTTTCTGTATTCGGTGATTTGTCGTAGAGATAGACGAATGAATAGATTATACATGAAAGATGAAACAGTCATTGTGATTTGCTAATTTCTTATTTTTTTGCTTTAGCATTGGGTCGTAAGAAAATTTTTTTGCAGCATATTCAAGTTAGCATGTGTATGTAAGAGAGCTAAATAAGAGTAAGAATTTTATGTTAATAATATGGATATTGAAAAAAAGAATAGGTTGTTATGAGTTTCTTTTTCTTTTCAGTTTTCTTGGTGACATCAGCAGAGATGAAGAGGAAATGTAACAGCTATTATTAATAAGTTTCGAGGCTGTTTCGACTAGAAAAAAAAAATACAATAGACATGTAAAAATATGTGTTTATCTGTCATATCTAAATTTTTGATCAAAATTTATCATATTTAACTGATATCTATTGAGAGCGTAGAGTATTAGTAATAATATTACAAATAAATTTTATCAATTTTATGTCTCACTTTAATTTTATAGTAACTATCTCAAACTATAAGACTTCATAAGAGCATAAAATGATAAAAGATGTCATAGCGAATTTTTTATTCGAACCAAAAAGAAAAACGAGTGGAAAATACAAAGAAAATGCAGGCAGTTTTAGATCCTACTTTAGATATTACAATTGTACAATTTTTTTCATGTCTGTTCAATTTTTTATATATTTGATACAATAGAAAGAAAAAAAAACTCAAAAGTGTCCGCAATCTATCAATCAAATCTTTATATACAGAACATACAAAAGTTCGATCAAGTTCTTAAACGCAGAATAATGTCTATTTTATGCCTTTTCATATTAGTAAATGTTCGATTTTATTTTTTCAATTGAAATATATCCTTTGAGAGAACAATCGTGTATTTCTGATCTACGTTACTTGAAATAAGATTTCCATGAATTATTTCCATCTACATCCTAATACTGTAACTAGTATTCTCAGCTGAAGTTCATAGACATTATTCTAACATATCCAGATGACACATTGTAGTAGACCCTCTCAAAATCTTTATAATAGCTTATCGTTACTCCTTTCCACTTTTCCGATTAAGAATCTGCATTTCATATCACAAAAAAAGTCCTCACACAGTATTTCTAGAAAGCTAATTAAATTGTTATGTTTCCCCATAGACAGCTTGGATAAAATTACCATTATTCCTCTGAGTAAGTCAAAAGCAGAAGGCGTCTGATTCCAAAAATACCCCTGGAATTCTGTCAAGTTTTCTCTATTTCGTATGTATTCAAGTTTTTTTTATAATTCTACTACGATTCTAGTAGAACCCTCTTTCGAACAGCTTGACTTAAGTTGGTAAAAACTTGTACTTGATCACGAATTGCTTCGGACGTTGTGAAAAGTATACTAAAAGGTTCATACTGATTATCATGCACAATAGTTTCGCAGGAACTCGAAATCTTGACGTTTGAGATCCTTCTAGCAAGATTGTCACAGAATATTTTAAGGATTCTTCGACTTTGGAGTCTAATTGAGTTCAAGTTTTCATTGCATAAGTCCCTCAAGGATTTAATCGCGCGAAGTTTCTGAATTAAAAATTACAAATTAACTCATGAGGTCACTATATTTTCGTATCGAGAGCATGAATACAAGTATCATTCATCTTCTCAGAATTCGAAAAATGCTTCTTCCTAACCGTCTCAAATTGGAGGTGTTATTTTAATTTGATGATTCTACTCTTTAGGATCTAGAAGACCTTGGTGGAAATATGAAAAAATTCCTGCAAATACGTAATGTCAAAAACTGTACAAGATTGAAGTTGGGAAGTGACATAATGGCAAGAATCGTTCTGAAGTCTTTTGTATAGGAAACTAGGATAGGTTTCCAAATAATATCTCCAGTAAAAACATTCTTGAATGTTTTACCGAATTCCCTCGAGGAAGAATATCTCATTTGTAACATTTTTCTCCACGAAAGAAAGATAGATATCTTCGACAGCGACGAAAACGATTCCTTTTTTCTCGTTCATTGTAGTGATTCCAAATATTTCAGTCGATGCCCAATGGGTACAGGATGGAATGACCGTGGCTGGAGGTCACGGATCCGGTGATGGCATCAATCAGCTGAATGGCCCTGAGGGTCTGTTCGTTGATGATGACCAAACGATGGTCATTGCTGACATGGGCAATCATCGTATCATCCAATGGAAGATGAATGATGTGAATGGACAAGTAGTAGCTGGTGGTAACGGCCAAGGAAATCGATTAGATCAATTAAATGAACCAACTGATGTTATAATCGACAAAGAGATGGATAGCTTCATTATTTGTGATCAAAGGAATCGACGAATCGTACGATGGTTTCGTCGTAATGACACAACTGAAGGAGAAGTCCTCATCGACAATATCAGATGTTGGGGGTTGGCCATGGACGATCAGAGATATCTCTACACCTGTAACTTTGAACAACATGAAGTACGACGATATCAAATAGAAGACAAGAATGAAACTATCGTAGCTGGTGGCAATGGCCAAGGTGGTGGTCTCAATCAACTCAACTGGCCATCCTACGTCTTTGTCGATCAACAACAGTCTGTATACGTGTCAGACCGTAACAATCATCGTGTGATGAAATGGAATAACGGTGCAAAAGAAGGAATTATCGTCGCTGGTGGTCAAGGCGAAGGAGCGGCTCTGACACAATTGAACTGGCCAAAGGGACTGTTCGTCGATACGTTGGATACCGTCTATGTAGCAGACGATAAGAATAATCGAGTGATGCGTTGGCCTAAAGGGGCGACGCAGGGCACTGTAATTATGGGTGGAAATGGTGTAGGAGAAGGAGCAAATCAGTTCAAGGGTCCCCAAGGTTTATCCTATGATCGAGATGGCAATCTTTATGTCGTCGAGTGGGGAAATAATCGTATACAACGATTTTCTATCAAATAGACTCATTTCGATGAATTATTTTTTTTTGTTTTCGTCGAATAAATCGCGTCGAATAAATATCATTTTTATTCTATTCGTCCGTATGACTAGAAATCATCCTGGTGGAACCCTGAAGAAAGTGAAGCTTGTGCACATACGGAATGGACTTAAATCATTCATATGAGATGTGTCAATGAGACTGCTGAAAGCTTACGAGGGAGCATTCTCAACTGTCACATCGCTTTTAAGTCGAGAATATGCGCATTATGTAGATCCTAACGATCTATGAATTCTCTGAAAAAAGTTCGTACCGCTAGCTTATTATTGCTGATATACTGCCTTTTTACTGTATGTTTAAGAAAAGAGAGCTGTGGTCCCTCTCAGGAACACTTGGAAAACTGAATTTTGAATTTCAATTTCAAATTTTGCATAGATATAGGGCTCAATGAGAATACTTTATTGTGAAAGTTT
>CAJNOP010000157.1:257826-291814 GCA_905250075.1 Rotaria sp. Silwood1 | reverse complement strand
AAGAAAATTTATTTTTATTAGAAAGAATACGAGCATTTCAATATCATGATTGTTCAAATGTTTGTCATGAAAAATGCCGACCAATAGCATCTTATAAACCAGAAAAACGAATTGGTGGATTATCTGATTCTTAAATTGTTGTTAATTTAACTCTTTTTGAAGCAGGCAGTGTCACCACAGGGAAGTTTTAAATCCTTCTCAGTCGTTTGTTTCTTTTTCATTACATCATTTCTAGATACTACAGATGTTATATTGAAGAAAGCAGATAAAATATTATTATTCTCACTTCACTGATAAGAAAATGTAGAAATAACAATCTTCTTCTTAAAAATTTTGATCTTGACTTAAATAATTAGACATAATATTACATTTTAGGTGTTTATAGTCATCATAGATTATCTCATTTATATTCATCGTCAAATCTGACTGGAAATAATTCTGGTTCACAACATCGAACTCATTTAGGTTATTTAAGGAAATACACTCATCTATTAAAACAATGAAAACAAAGATAGTTTGTATTTGATTCCCTACGACATGAAGTAATCATTCAATTTTCTTCTGTTTTGTATGCATCTATACGTGATATTCAATATCTAACCATACATGAAGAAAAGCAAATCTTCTCAGAACAAAAATGAGGTAAATTTATTTTGTTTAAAATCCTATAATACTGAAATGAATTAAAGTCTTCTAAATCACTCAGTTTATGATACACCTGATGCTCTTTTAAAACCTATTCAAAATATTGATCGATCAGCTCAAAGCCCAGACTTTAAATTAGCTGAAAATAAAAGAAGCTTTTGCTAATAGATCTGTCGTTACAAAATTCCGTGCTGTTCTTGATGAAAAAATTGGTCAATCTCCAGCACAAGTTCCGCTATTGATAATTGCATGTTTTGAAGAAGATTATCATACAATTAAATATTTTACTTGATGTAAGTTTTTTATTTTATGTTAGTTAATATTGAAAAATCTTAAAACAAGACTGGTGCTGGTCCAAGTCAAACAGAAAGTGAACATAATTTAACACCAATTCATATTTACGTTGATAAGCGATATAAAGGAAAAACATTAACAGAACAGCAAAGAGCAGATCTTATACGATAAATGGCTAAAAATTGATCATTCAGAATGTTCAGATGTTTTAATTGAAGCTAATGTTGATCGAAATGTTTATCTATGGGTGAAAGAGCTCTTAGTATTGTTGCAAGATGAAATTGGAATAAAACTCTCAAAAAAAATGACTTAATTACCCACTAAAAAGAACTGTTTTTTCAAATAAAACTGGTGAATCTGTTTTATATTTTGCTACTACTGGTGTGATTTCATTCTTCTTTAATTATTTTTTAAATAGAAATATTTGATAGTTCAGTATGTGTTTAATTATTGTTAAAAATCGAATTAATTGTAAATGCTCAAGGTACATTTGAAAATACTTCAGCAATGGTTACTTTTTTTTTCAATAAACCAAATATTCGTAAAACACTTATTAAAGCAAAGGCTAATTTAACAATTAAAAGTAATGAAGAAAGAAAAATGCAGTTGCTCCTTTTGATGAAAGAGGTGTTGATGAATGCAAAGCTGTTCTCCAAGAAAAATGAACAAATTTAACGTGTATTACACTTTTTTTTTCAAACGCTTTTTGTAATTCCTTTTTTTTTAGTATCAAGCTTTGTTTTAATAAACTAATATATTCACATTTATATCCTCAAAAATCAAATGATTGTTATTAATCAACTCATTTCATATACAAATTATTTGAATAAATATAAGCAATCAAGATAAAATACTTGTGATTTTTAAATAAAAATATTCTTTAAATGATTGTTTTATTTAACTCTATGGCTCAGCGTTCTATCAATTACATGCCTAGATAAAAGTCTTTTCTTCCTCTCTTTTCATACTGTTGTTCATCGCTTTAGTTTCAAGTAAATCTTAGTTTTCTACTGTTGGGTCCCTAAAACACTCGCCCTTAAGACAAAGCTCGATTAATAATGCATGAACGATTAATCGAGTCTAGTCAAGCCCGAAACTCTTTTACAGTTGTCATATCCCAAAAATAATAGCCAAGTTATGAAGCATTCTGGGTGTGGATGCGGGTGCATATACGCTTTTCATCTGCATCCACACCCACACTCTCGATATTCAGTCATACTACTCTATTCTGTTCTCCGAACATCATTAATTACTTGAGTAGATTTTTTTACGAATTGAAACCACGAGCAAAACTGAAACATTCGAAAGTTTTAATTCTTTATGAATCCTATTGATATTTGCAGTATATTTAAAAACTAAATACAGAGACAAAATACGAAAAATAGTGTGATGGTTAAATAGGAGGATGATACTTTTGCATAACATTGATCAAATCTGCATAAACTAGTTTGTTGACGTTTAAAGCGACAATGAAATCTGCATGATTATAATCTGGAAGGTATTTTTGATAGACCAGGGACTCTATATTGTCAAAAATAAATTTCACATCAGTCGGATCTGCAAGCCAATCTTCACCACCTGAGAATATTGCTGTAGGTATTTTCATAGGATGAATAGGGTATAACGGTGGTGTCGTTTGATTGTAATGTTGTTGATTCTTGTCTGGTGAACCATAATCATAAGCTTGAAAGACATTGGTTTGCACGCCCTGTGCGAAATGGATCATATTCTTCACCGACGTTCCAGCAGGTAAATGTCCTGTATAGACTGGAATTCGTGTAACATTCAAATTTTTCTTGTCGGGACCAAAAAGAAGGAAGTAGATGTTTTCACACAGATCTCGATCGATGATTGGTTGATCACAGGCAATAACTTCCAGCCATTCTTGAATTTCGGACGCAGGAAGAAACTCATTACGCCCAAATAATATATGCCAAAATCTCTCCAAATCTTTCTCTACAGTTTGTGTCGCTAGATATTTAATCGGTGATTCGATATGGCCTAGATGTGCCACCGGTGCTAATGCTGCCCAGAAACTGACATTTTTTTGTAGAACACTATCTGGACGACCGAACTCAGCAAACCCGATCATTGTGCCTTGCGAATGACCGATATAACTTATTTGTGTTTGTTTTGTCACATTTAGAATGTAAAAAATCATGGATGGTAGATCAACACTTGCCATTTCATCCCAACTGAAGTCCCAAAACTCTTCATCATGATCAGGATTGTATTTGACATGAGCACGCGAATAGTGGTTGCCACGTATATTGCCCAACCACACATCGTATCCAGCGTCGGCGAGTAGGAAACCGAGACTTTGATCCGGAAAATTGACTACCCAAGTGGCAGCTGAATCGAGCAGGCCATGTTGAAGGAGAACGGGTCGGCCGACTGTTTGGGTTTGTCGACCATGTGGTATACGGAAAATAGTAAGGATGTATCCGTCTTCAGTGACAGTTTTGTGTTCCTCGCATGGATAGCCTTTACTTATTATCAATTGACTGACATTGCGGTGCCAATCCGGATCAGGTTGCTGCGATTGTGACGTCTGTGGCAGCGTTCTTGACCAACACAAGGTCAGTGACAGTAGCAGAGACACAGTTCCTGGAATAAAACAAGAAAATACGATTCACTGTTGCTCAAGACAGTAATTTTGTGAACGTACTGACCTAGCATTTTTTCTGAACGTCGTTTTCGTCGCTATATTCACACATCAGACACGAAAAAGAGTGTTGTCGTTGGCTTTTATCTACCTTCAGATAAACGTATAATAGCAGCAGAGAGAAAAACAATATACGATAACGACAATCACACGTCCTTGCTTATCACTGAGGTATCCAACAACATAAAAATTTGCTTCATAGTCCTTTGTTATTCTGTAAAGCTTGAAACTCAATGTTTGTTGTTGTGTTACTTTCACATGACCTGAAATAGATGTCACTTGCAGTGACTTACTTCATCTTCGTTAGCTTTTTTTCTCCAAACATCGATATCCAGAGTATACTGCAGTACCGGACGAAAATTCAATGAGCAAAGACAGCATTTAGTCAGCATATTTTCTGTCTCGCATTATCAATGATTTCATGAACGTTTACTTGAATTTAAATCCAAAATGAATTTTGCAATATAGCGGTATACTCATTCCCTATATAAGAGCTCTGTCTCCAGGCTCAAGACACGGATTCACTGATCAAAAAGACGAACGAAGAGAAAGTTTCAAGTGGGATGTAAATAGAGGAGAGAGTAATGACAAGAAAAACATTGCACAGTAACAGCTACACTCAACAAGGAGTCATTTGAAAAAATTCTAATTAAATAATCCAAACAATAAAGAAGATAGAGACAAAATATTCATATTGGCCATTAGGTTTGGTGTTCCCGTTTATTATATGTATTAGATCATCTAACAGATAATAATGATACGTACCATCGTGAATTTCACTTAGGGATAAAGAGTCTTGTAATATTCCACTAAATGGTTTGCATATCTATCAAATAAATCTTTTTCTTTATTTCAGATGTCAATTCCAGTGAAATTTATTAGAAGATTAGACAAGTATATTGTATTTTTCTATAAATGAATCTTTATTTATAATTTAGTTTTTTGTTAATGTATTCAGTTCTTAATACAACATTTGTTATTCCATCTTCATCAATCAATGCCCCATTAGAAGGCATTTTTAAAGGATCATCACAAATGACAGGTTAATATTTTTTATTTAAAAGCTAAAAGTTAAATAATTATTATCTTCAAATGAATTAGCTTGTCTTGTGTTTGACTTTTTATGTTATCATTAATTAATTCGTTTCCTATTAGATGAAGATTCGAGAAAAAGATGAATCATTACTTGAATCAATAATTGATATTTAACACATTAAAAAATTGCAAGTTCATGAATCTGAATCTGAACATGAACTAATACGTGATGATTGGATATCTACTTGTCGATCTTTAGGTTGCAGTATTTTAGTTGGTTCTTATTTTTACAAAAGTTCATTTATGGAATGATCAAGGAGAAACTATAACAAGTCTTCCAACATCTAAGAATCCTGTTAGATCTCGTGCTTTTATTTATTAAAGTTTCATAGAAAAATGGCTATTTATAAAAATATTTTTGTTTTCATTGTTGAAATCAAGATCAACATGAACCTCTGACTGGATGACATAACCAAACAATTCTGAAATAAAACTATTCAATTCTTGAATCGAAATAAGAAGTATTGAATGCTATTTAATGAAAGATTGTCATTTTATAGTCAATATTCAGAATAAAAATCCTCATCAATTGGTCGAAGCTGCTCGAATTAATTACTATTATGTCCAGGAAATGAAGCAATTAAATTGAAGAAGATAGATACATGTCAATTAATAGAAATTTTGCTTAATCATTTAAATTTAATCTAATAAAGTAAACACACTGAAATTTTTATTTTTAAGCATGTAAAACAAGTCACTACTCAAGTGAGTACTTCACCTGGTAGTGGTTTATCAATTTGTGACTTATTCGATCAATTTCTTGTGGATTTGATATTCGTTGTTAAGAACTATGACTTTTTAAAAATAATTTTCTTTTAAATTTTCCTTATGACAGTAGAAATTAATCAAAGGTTTCTGCTTGAAATAGCTTCAGAGAGAATGAATTCTGTTTTTTTTGAAAAGCATTTCTGCTGTAAATGCAACAATTTCTGGTTTTTGGAGGACGTTGTCCAGCCCTCGTCTGAATTCGAGTATTTGCGAGCAGAATTCACTCAAAGACTTGTTCCAACGCTGCTATTCTTCTTTCAAGTACAACTGGAGGGTGTGGGTGTGTGGGATGGGTGTAGGTCAAAAGAAGAACTACATTCAGACATCCACATCTCATACTCCCAAGTTATGCACAATGTGTTACCAGGTCAAAGGTGAAAGAGTAACGATAAAGACCAGTGGCTGATGATAGTCTCAAGCTTAAATCATAGAATTCTTCATACAACAATCCAATAAATGAATCCTCCGCTCTTCGAACACCAAAGAGTGAAAAGCATATCTCATGTACAGAGCTACAAAACAAAATATATGGTGCTGCAAGATCGAGATAGCAATATATCACATGAAACATGAACAATAGAGAGAGCATAACATGTCACCGAGAAAGAAAGACTGCATATCCAAGTCTATGACTGTTAAAGGATAGTCTTTAAGAAAACAACAGTACAGTTTGTATGGGATCTGACTCGTATGATATATTGTTATCTTGGTCTTTCGGCTTCCTATAGTTTTTTCTGTAGCTGTGTACACAAGATATGCTTCTCACTTTTTGGTGTTTGAAGAGCGGAGGATTCATTTAGTGGATTGTTGTATGAAGAGTTCTATAGTTTGAGCTTGAACCGTCCATTAGCCACTGGTCTTTATCGTTACTCTTTCACCTTTGACCTAATAACACATTTTATATAACTTAAAAATTGAATATCTTTGTCCACGCACACCATAAGCAGTTCATGTTTTAAATTGGTTAGCTTCTCGGTGAGAGTGATCATTTAATCCGAACATCGTCAACTTTTTTGCTCAACAGTACAAATCCTTCCATCGTTAGGTTGACCTATGATTGTATAGTTATACGGTTAGATTTCAATACGAAGACATGTCAAGAGAAAAATGCTATATTCGATCGATTAAAAAAATCGAATTTTTTGCACAATCTTGGCCACGATTGATGGTTCATACGTACACTTCAGAAACATTACCCTCCAAATTGGTGATGTTTGCAGTAGTAGCAATTCAAACTTCGATATCTGATGATATGAAAGCTAGGAATTTGTTTGAACAAGAATTGGTTTCTTCCAATGTACGGAATCAGAAAACTAGAATATGAACAGTTTTTAGTTTTTTTGACGTGAAAGTACGGAAAAACTGCTGTTTGATTCATTTCAAGTTGAAACTGGTACCTATTCAAGTCGATTTTCAGGTATGGCGAGATGCTAGGATTATACTCACCATTTTGTATATCTGCTAATCTTGCATCCACAATACTCTCACTTACCATAATCTCATGTCGTTTTTTCCGTCTCTTGCTTCTGTCCGTGTGAACTCTGCGAACAAAGACAGTATCTACTTATTTATTCGTCTAATAAGTTCAATCTCTATTGTTTCACTACGACTACCGAGCGGAATTGAATACTAATCAAAGTAATTCGGAATAGGAAATTCATTGTAATCAGATCCTCTCCGCTCATGACAAGCACACACACCATTCGCTTAAAACGATACTCTCTTCTAAAACTCAACTTACGACTTGTCTCGCCAGTCAAGTTGTCGGCTCTATATTCGCTCTTCTCCAGGAAAAATTGCTGCATCAGCAATCATATTTGAAAACGTCTGTATATCAAACTTTCAATGTCGCTATGACTTGTTTGATATAAAAGAAGTTGACGATATCTCTTGTCAAGTACTAACGTGACAGCAAGGGTATCTATGAGCAGATTAGAATTGAGCGTGTCTTCAAAATCCTACTCGAACAATAGCTGAAACACAGCCTCTCGATGTCCATTATAAAAAGATAATGGAACGCCGTTCCGCGAAAATTGTATGGTAGACTGGTGCTCTAAGGCATCGATATTGCACTTGTTGATTCGAGTAACATACGATAATGGCAGTCATTGATTCACAATCAATTGTCTTCTTTCATCTTTGCTCCTATGTTGAGGGTATGCCTGATTCAATACCGATCTAAGCACAGTGGGGATAAGGATAAGGATGTTTCCACCTCTTTCTATTTAGTATTTACTCTCGTTTAATTACAGGCTTTGTATTTAGAAATGGAACAATTAACAATTTCTACAAAATGCCAGAAAAAAATAACGAATAATTGGTTTAGAGCGGTTCGCAGTACTTTGTTTTAGATTACATCTGCAAACAATATCAGTGAGATGTGTAGTTTCGAAGAAATGCATAGAATATTTGATTATTCAGGTTCATTGGCCATCGACCATGATTAAGCAAACCTGCCGTTTCTGAACAATTCATACACGTCGGCGTCGATGTCGGTGTAGGATTGGAATACCCGTTGATAGTGATAAATTTAGCAGTCAGCTGATTTTTATAGCGATTGTTCAAGTCAGCAATGAATTCTTCGCCCCCTAGACAAATACCAGTAGAATCGCATTCATTGACTAAATCGAGTACTGATGTACATTGCGATGGATAGGGTATTTGTGGGCACGGATCATTGTCGTTTTGATAAGGATTGGTTGATGAATATACGGCTGCAGCGACAATTTTGGGTGTATTGAGCGCATATAGCAATGCCATCGAGGCCCCATTGCTCCAACCGGATAGAAACACACGAGAGGAGTCGACGTGAAGATTGGACATATTATAGACTACATGATTAATAAAATAGTCGATTGTCTGAACATCGACGTTTACCTTCGGATCAGATCGGTTAAAGTTTCGATACCAAGTGTCCCAAGCAATACAATTAATGACGCCACATTCGAAATTCTTTGTGACTCGAGCGGCTGGAAGAAGTAAATGATAGCCAGACGGACCACTCGGCGTACCCGTCAGGTTGGTAGTATATGCTTCGATTGTGAAGTTTGTACTGTACACTGACGTCGGATAAACAATCGATGGTTGAAGCCAGACGACTAGAGGCAATATTTTTGATGAGGATGTAATAAGAAGACATGCGCAGCGCGCTTCATTATTGCTATCCGTAAAAGTAAGTAGTTGTCCCGATATGTTTTGACACACTTGAACCATCTGGTTGTAATTGAGCATCGATCCATTAGATGGCGCTGGCGGATTACCATACTGTGTGCATTGTGTTGACCTAGTTGCGTCGGATATGATCAGAATGATTGAAAGAAAATAAAGAGAAAATACTGAGATGAACACTATCGATCTCATTGGACACACTAATATCGATATATAAGCAATAGTGATCTACGAAAACATATGCTTTGACGTTGGTAAATTTCACAAACGTATATATACTATTGAATGATTCATCGATCATGACATGAAGTGGGCGATCAATAACGATAATTATCTATTATCATGTATGCTCTATTACTAATCTATATATTCGATACGCTTCAATTGCAGCAAAATTTAACTTCAAAATGTGTTTGCAATAGCAACATCATCAATAAAAAGTATCATATACATGTAGATAAATAAAAAAAAAATACCACGTTAAAACAGGAACGCAAGAGCGTATGCTTCACTAATTTGTGTCTCACGCCCATGTTTGACTAATTCATGTTGTTAGAATTGCAGTAGAAGTCAAAAATCAGCAATTAACACGTGTCAACAGTCATTATTTTTTGTTCCAGTCAACGAATTTTAACTTTGAAGAAATATTCTATTTTTTACGTTTTAACGGTCGATATAATTTTGACTTTAAAATCATGAAAATGAGTTTAAATACAAGTGTTCGAACGCGTTCAATGGAAACGTTTCAACAATAATGCACAAGGTTCTCTCTGGTTCGACGCATTTTAACCAGCTTATGACTGTATTAGTATAGATTCGACCATGAAAACTTATACTTACGAATCAGCCAAGATACTGTTAGCCTGAAATTACGTATTTATTCATGAATTAAACTTTTGACTCATAGTGAGCGAAACTCACATACATACGTCTTCAACTTTTGATGATAGTATAAGTTGACGAATGTGAATAAATCGAAATTTATTAACGTCTTTTGTGTTTACCAATCGATTATAATGGTACTATTTTCACCTCATTTTAAGTCAATTTTTCATCAAGCTAATGAATGATTCAAATCAATTATATTTCAAAAATTCGATTTATGTCGGATTGGGTGTGAGTGTGGATGTGCATATTTTTCCGTCCACGAGCACATATCCACATCCACACACCCCAATATCTCTATTATCTTTTGTATCCCCATTATCTCTAAGAACGAACCATGAGTATAAAATGTATGGCCGTTTTAGAATTTCATTTGAGTTTCCTGAAAACTCAAAAAAAGGCATTATATAAACCAATAGATTATCAAAATTGGAAAAAAAGCGGTTTTTTTTTCAAATTATGGTAGAAAGCCCGTGGATTCGCTCATTTGTTACTCAAATTAATACTTGAGTAGAAAAATAAAAGTGATAGTATAGTTTCTTCAAATCTTAACAGTCGAACATTTGTCAGAAAAAATTATATAAATAGGAAAATGTTTCTAATAATGATGAACTTTTTTGTAGAAATAACCAAATATATGACAAATAAAGTTATCTATTTCAACATATGAATATTTATTGTTAGAAGTATTGAGTTATATATTCATCATTATAACATGACTCTATCATTACCTTTTAACTCTATCGTCATTACATTCTTACAATTGATTATTTTAGACAGAAAAAATTAAGATAGATGATTAAAAAGATTGTGATAAACTTAATATCGATATGTGAATAATTCTTCACTTTCGTACGATCATGATCAGTTTTTTATTGTTGAATTTGACAATAAGTTTCAACATTAACCCAGAAAACTTCTCTTCGAAAGAACATCTGATCGTCCAAAATGAAAAATAAGCGAACAAGAGTTTAGATTTATTTGTAATTGACACACTTTTTTAGATCATGACAAAGCAAGTAAATTTTCTAGCACTTGATTCATTCCGTTTTTCTACGTTGTTTCAAGTTATCTCTTTTATATAATTATATTCAACGAAATTAAACTGGACATTTGTTTTGCATGACATGAAATGAAATACAAATTTATCAAGTGTCTAGCTCAGTTAATATTAAACTATTGAAAAAATTGTCGGATCTGATTTGGACTAGAAGAAGTTCTATTTATGAAGAATTCTTCTGTCCGCTGAGGAATATGTTCATCCAAAAATAATGGAAAACTTAATGTTTGAAAAAAATAAATGAATGTTTCAAAGAAAAAAAATTAGGTCAACACAAATAAAAAGAAAAGATATTTATATTTGTCATATTTAGTTACTTTAGCTATAATCAATGAAGAACTATATCAACTGATTGAATTCTTCGAGTAGAAAGCCATTAAGAATGAATGAAGGTATGCAATCGTTATCATTGATCATCAAGTCTGCGAAGATCATTGAGAAATATATTGGACAAATATTTACCTGTATTGATTGTCATAGAAGAAACGTTAGGACATGATTCATTGAATTACTTCAGAAATAAATAAAATGATGATGAATATTATTCTAAATATGTCCAACATCACACCAATCATACATACATTGATGATTACTTAATAAACAAGAAAATAATTCGATAACAAAATTTTTGATAATGAAAGAAAAAAAAATCTCTTACAATAAAACAATATAATATTGAAATTTTTTAAGATTCGAAGAGAATATATATTTATGTGACGTATTTTCATCATAAACATATTGAACATTTGTCAATTGATGATCAATAAAAAAAAAAATTTATTTTAAAAGAATTAATTATTTTCGAAATATTATTCAATGATGATTGACGTTCTGCACAAATATAAAAATAAATATATTTTAAACTAATTATTTGATCAGGTAAACAATATTGACGAAGAAAGTTCGCATCAATAACAGATTTCAATATTAATTGATTTGCTCTCCATATATGTACACTATGTAAATGAATCTGCAATTTTGTAATATGATTTAAATTATTTAGAAGCCATTTTAAATAAGTAAATTCAAAATCAGTATGAACAAAACTTTTCAATGTAAAACTTTCCAATCTTTGTATCTACTTTGAAAATAATCAATGATAATTTTAAAACTTCAACTTTACTTGTCAATCAAAATAAAAAAATATTTATAGAAAATGATCTATTTACATAACCTTTATCTAATAATTAATCTATTAAATAGATAAGGAAAATATTCTTCTTAATTCTAATCGAACAACTTTGAATATTTATTTCAATCAGATATTTCTAATATCAATTAAATCATCGAAACACATCACGTTAAGCGATGTTTGTCTCTTAGAGATCACTTCAAACGATCCATTTTATTAGTTTTACATTCGATTTACCCTTATTCATACCGAAATTAACTATTTGGTTAATCAGAAGACATGACATGCAATAGTTTCTTATTTAATTTTCTTTTGTTTAAGTCTTTTTTCGTAGACTTTACATATTTTACGAAGGAAAATAGGGAGTATAAATTTGAAATCGAAGTGTTCCGCCCCTCCACTCACAGTGCGCAGCCAAGTGACAATTTTTTTTGCTTGAAGTCTAACTTTTCTAGTCACACTATGCGCAAAAAAATTGAATAATATCACGTTGTCCGGAAAGTTCGTAGAACTATCCTTTAAACTACATCCACGAGACCTTTCACCCATACCATCGTGTAGAGCGAAAAATTTTACTAAGATTCACTCTCATTTGCACAGATTGTGTCAATTATTTTGCAAGAAAAAAACACGTATTCAACACCCTATTTAGATGTGTTTCAGATAAGTCAAAATCGAATATTCAGGGAGTGTTTCTCTGAAAACGAGCGACTACTATCGAAATCACCTATGTGCGATGTATATGCACAACGATGGAGACGGTCCTTTATGACTATCTGTTATTTACTCAGCGATTTTGACACTATTCAGCCGGTTTCAGATAAAAATCTTTCCAACTACTCAGTTTTGACTTATCTGAAACACATCTAAATAGGGTGTTGAATACGTGTTTTTTTTCTTGCAAAATAATTGACACAATCTGTGCAAATGAGAGTGAATCTTAGTAAAATTTTGCGCTCTACACGATGGTATGGGTGAAAGGTCTCGTGGATGTAGTTTAAAGGATAGTTCTACGAACTTTCCGGACAACGTGATATCTCATATTAAAGCGTATTAAGCGGGCTACAAAATGCACGTTTACGTGTTATTAAAAACTCATTGCTCAAAAAAGGTTTTATCAAAAATACTGGAAATATTTTTGCTCCTGATTTTTACTCACAGTCCACTGTGCCTCTAACCCTATTCTACATAGCAATCGATATCAAAGGTCAACAAGTACATTTACGTTCGAACGAGGGGACTCAACAAGCGTTAAAGTGTAGATTTTTCTAGTAACAGAAGAAAATTTTTGTTAACGAGTAGGTTACCACGAAAATTGAGCTCAAAGACACGTTCGTATAGTAGCCGAAGTTAAAGATCAACGATTACGAGTCTTCTCCTAGCGATCAGTAAAGAGGATTTTGAAGCTCAATGGATATATCACGAGTAAAATTAAACTTAGACAAAATGCTTTTTTGATCAGGCGCGTAATTACAAAATAATTTTCTAACCCAAAAAACAAGAATCTCGAAAAAAACCTTGCAACTTTACTATCAAGTAATATCATTTTCTATTTGTTTTCTTTATATCAGACGGAAAATGAGAAAAAAGTTTAATGACCTTTTTCACACTATAAAGAGTGCTGTATTCAATAGTATATTGAAATGAAAATTGCTTTTGGTTTTTTATATCAAAAGCCACTTATTCTGAAAGGGATCGAATAATGTAGTCATTTTACTATCTGGCAGTTTTGTAACGATAAAAAAAAAGTTTTTTTGCATTGTTCTTTTTCTGCTAAATGTGTACTATCGGACATCTTAGAGAAGACGTGATCTCGCTCCAAGATTATAGAATTATCACTGGAAGAAAGTAGCACTTTTTCTATGGACTATACCAACCCGTGAGATTTTTTTCTCTTTCACGCATTTTTTTGTTGATAGTGATGTGCAAATATGAGATGACTACACAAGACCTTGGACATTTTTAGTCTTATCAATGTAATCAATACTTTTGAGAAAGAATCACTTCCAACAAATTGTTGATTTTTCTATTATACTATGATTTATGTCTCATATGTACAGTAGAGACCTATGAAGTTTTCCTTTTGTTTGTTTTTATCACTATGTTTGTTTTATTTATTAACCTGCTATATATAGGGAGACAAAAAATAACAATAACTTTTGAGAAAAGCAAGATAGAGACCTGCGACTTTCACCGTTCGAAAGAAGAGATAAACCGATATCGAATCTTATATTTTAGATGCTTCTGACAAGCTTTATCAGGTATTTGCAGCCAAGATTGTGTAAAAATCGATGTTTTCAGAGAGAAAGGGTCAATTTTTCTCAAAAAATACGGAAAAACGTGGGTTTTTAAACAGTCTTGGCTGAGGTAAGTACACCATAAGGTTCAGCGCGTTTCGAGCTTTCTTCCTATATAATATATACATATTTTTGAGTTAGAGAAAGTTAAAAATTAAATTACGTAAAGAATGCAACAAAACGAACTAGTGATGCTGGTACAAGAATGATAAGTAAAATTCTTAAACGATTTGATAAAGTAATAAAAATTAGTCAAGGATAGTTAACTGAAATTCTTTTGTGTAATCAACTCAATATGTGTATCTGTCGAACATAGTGTTTTTAGCTTTTTTAGTCAAAATGTTTTTGATAGATTTCGAAAGGCGGAGTATAATATTTTTATCCTTACAGATAAAAACATCAGGTTGTTTTAAATATCCAAATATCATATATATGCATTCGGTTACAAATCATTTTATCTGTAGTCACAATAATTTTTGTCGAGGTTCGAAACTTATGAAATATCATTTGTCTAAAACGAAGCTGACAAAGATGTACTATTCTGCGCTAGTGAAAATATCTCATCAAATTCTATAGATTTCAAAAAAATGATTAGACCTCAATTATGTTCTTCTATATAAAGAAAGTCTAACACAGAGCATGTTGTTTTGTTGAGTTGAATTTTCAATAGAAACCCTTGTATTGAATAGTGCAATAGAAAAGTTCATTCGAGCATGCTTTATGATCGATCTTTTCTCAACAAAAATCTACAACAAGTTCACTATATTTCTTATGAGTTTAATCGAAAAGAACTTATCAATATTTGAGAGTATTTACTAGATATGGTCTTTTCGGATTAATCCTTTCGTCAACCAATATGTAATACAGTCAAAGAAAGAAATTATAATATGTCAAAGTAAAGCTTAATGATTATTTGCACAATTCTTCTATTAATCAGATATGAAAAATGAGAAAGAAATAGAACAAAGATAAAAAAATACTTGAGAGTCAGTCAATGTGCTGAGCTCATAACTGTCAGGTTAAATCTGTTTTTTTCTGTAACATTAAGGCTTACTTAATGAAGCAGTTACACATCTTTTCATATGACTTGTATCAACTAATATTTTTCATTTCTATTGATTGAGGCTGAATAGGATTGTTTTCTCTTAGATCAATAAATGATGGACGTTTTCTTAGTTTTTGTTATCGGGTTGTCTGTACTTTTTGGTTCAACAAGACATTCGCCGGTGTCTAATCATGAAGGTGATAATATGCTATCCAACGATTGTTTCGACTCAACATATTTAGGTAGAACTTAACGTTTTTTTAGATTGAAATTTTTATTCGATTGAAATTTACAGGTACATCAAACTCACCTCTGACAACTGATGAAAACGATCCCTTGATCTTCAAAACAGCACGTGTTCGATTGCGTGATGGAGTCGAGCTGGCAGTTGATTATCTCGTCGTATCAAATACCGGACGTTTTCCAGTAATTCTCGAATTGACACCTTATGGACGAGGACCTGGCCGAGTGAATTATCGGTATGAAGCTTCATATTGGTGTGAGCATGGCTATGCATTTGTTATTGCTGATTGTCGAGGTACAGGTGACTCGGATGGTGAAATGGCATTTTTCAGTCGTGAAGGTCAAGATGGATATGATCTGATCGAATGGATTGCAAGTCAACCATGGTCCGATGGTCGCATTGGAATGCGTGGTTCCTCCTATACTGGAACTAATCAGTGGTTTATTGCGCGAGAACAACCGCCGCATCTCTCATGTATTACGCCGAGTGCTACACTTGGCCGCCCAATGCAAGACATCCCATATCGTGACGGTGCATTTGGAGTCGGTTGGGCGATCAACTGGATTAATTATGATTTAAATATTAACGTATCGCAGATAAATGAGTCGCATCCTGATCCTATGATGTGGCTTAATCACCAGCCGCTTCGAACATTGGATCTCTATGCAACAGGAAAGAATTTAGTACTTTATCATACATTTCTTGATCATCCAACATATGATAGTTTCTGGCGCAGTATCGATTTTCTCCCGGACGACTTTGCGCGTATCACTATTCCATCGCTTGCTTTCACCGGGTGGTTCGATGGTACTATGTTTGGAACAATCTGGCATTTTCAAGGAGCGCGTTATCATGCACCACGAAGTGCTAGTCAATTTCTTATTATTGGTCCGTATACGCACGGAAATGCGCCTGATGGTGGCTACAATTATCAAACGGGAAAACCGATGACAACAGTTGGAGATCTTTCTGTCGTCGAAAATGCAGTGTTACCAGGTTTGAATGTGACACGTGAATTTTTTGAATGGTGCTTAAAAGATGGTCGACGACCAGATTGGAAACCAGCTAGAATCTATATAACTGGAAGTAATCGATGGATGACACGAGATATTTTTCCACCACCAGAAGCTTACGAGCGATCATTGTTTTTGACCAGTGCAGGACATGCTAATAGCATAGAAGGGAATGGTCGACTACAATGGGACGTACCAAGTATGACTGCAATGGATACCTATGTTTATGATCCTACTAAACCAGTCATAAGTCAAATGAATAACAAACCTATTAGCCTGCCTATAGATATCAATGCGTATCTTGATCGTAACGATATCCTTGTGTACACTACTGAACCATTGAATAAGCCAATTACGGTAGTTGGTGATATTGTCGTTGAATTGATAATCTCGAGTACGGCACGTGATACAGATTTTGTAATCGAATTAATGGATGTGATGACTGACGGACGCTCGATCAAACTCGGTTCTAAAACTGCAAGTCAACTTCGTACACGCTATCGTGATGGCTTTGATCAAGAAATATTGATGTCTCCCAATGAGACTTATCTCATTCGAATTGATGTGCATGCTATTGGACATACGTTTCTTCCCCAACATCGTATTAGATTAGCAATTATGAGCAGTTTTTTTCCTTGGATCAATGTAAACCCGAATACTGGTGCATCAATCGCTTCTGATATGCAACCGCCTATCGTAGCGAATCAAACTATTTATCACGGATCTCACCGAACATCTCGAATTCGTATGATGCTGATCGATGATCCGACATTTGATGAATAAATAGGTCTTCATCACTTTCTTCCTATGAACCTCTTTTGTAGAACAAAAACTTTAGTTATGGATAAATCTATTTTATTGATTGTTTCAGTGAAGTCTATTATGAAATATTGCTAAATCATTAAGGTGCATTGATGTAGGTGTGGGATGTGGATGTCACTGTGTGTTTGTACATGCTTCTGCTCTTCTCCCACGCGCACATCTACGATGTTGATAGGTACGCGGTGAATGTTGTACAGGATCTTATGGTTGTTGTCGCTGCTGCTACATGCTCGATTCAGTCAACATTCCAATCATCTTCCATTATTTCGATCATAGTTTGTGACATTTTCATTTTGAATGATCAATGTGAGCTAATCGAATATATCTGGGATAGAGCAATTATTATTCCATCGAATTCCGATATCAAATTTGTTATTCAATAATGCTTCATTAAAGAGAGAACGAGGAACAAAAACAGATCTCTTGTTTGTCAACACTACTGTAAGACTAGAGCATCGACATAAGCTCTATATCCATTGACAAAATGATAGATTTGACTTGAAGAAAATTGAACAGCAGACCATAGTTGACTTTTCCTCCATTTGAAACGGTGAATGACGACATGAATTGCCGCATGCCATGCTTTGCTCCTGATGCTTGGTTATCACAAGATAGATCTTCAATAGTAGATCAACGTGTAGCGTTACGAAAACAACATGTTTTCATGTAGAATATGTCTACTAATGATACAAAAGTATCAATGGTTATCTATTTGCTGTTTAATGTTAGCTCTTTCATTTCCACATTTTTTTCCCAAAGTAACCCTTCGAAAAGATTCATGTGCTGTGAGGAGATAGATAAAAATTTCTTGAAGACAACAAGCATTGAACATGATGGCTGATATTTCCGTTTGTAAACGTGTGGCCAACTCTTGAGCATCTTCTTGACATAATGTAAAACCATCTAAGTGATTGGAATCCAAGAGCCTATCTGCTGCATATGAAATGTAAGCATCATGTTGACGACGAGTGACTTCCGACAGTGTGGGTCGTTGGACTAGAAAACGATCAAAAGAAAACAGAAAAATTGAGCTGTATATTCACTAGAATACAGTTACGTGGCACATAAGTACTGATGATTGATCAATAATAATAATGGCACTATAATCGGGTGCAGTATCTGGAACGACAGTCCAACGAACAATGAGCATTAGATAGTGAGATGAAAGAAGAAGACAACGATGTCATCTTTCCTACCAGTATCATCGTCTTGCTGTCCCTCTATCATAGGTAAAAAATAAACAAAAATACTTTTACATAGAAAAATGTTTATATTTCTACACTATGTTTGATAAAGGCAACCTCGTTTGTCAAAACATCATAATGTTACTTAAAGTTAGACTAATTCATGATTTTATTATGATTATTTTATTTTATTAAATTTAGAAATATATGCATTTTAGTTTCATTGTTACAACTTAATTCTGAATATTAGTAAACTTTAAATTTAGTTTTCGATGAAACATCAACTAATAACGAATAATAAACTAATTACTAATTAACTACATCCTTTACAATAACTTATAATGAATGCCGATATATTTACAAAATTTTCTGTTACTTTCGATAAAGAAAATTACTTTTTTTGCACACATGCAATGTTCGTATAATGCTTAATCCTAGAAATGCAATGTGTAGCACCTGGTGCGCAAGTATTTTGTGATATTGAAAATGAAAATTGAAAATCATTTTGACCAAACAAGAATAAGGTATGTGACTAAAAGAACAGCTAGTATTAGTGCGCCCACCATCAAATAATGATATAAAAAATGAAGCGCAATATGCGGTTCGACGGCATTGGTTATAGAAGCAAATATGTAGGTATCTATATATTCATCACGTTTTTTTACGATTCTAATGCTCAAACATTCTCTTCATGATATGTTTTTCTTATTACTTTGTTCTTAATAAATCAAGAAGAATCAAAGCTCGTGCTATATATCATTTGTAATGATATTAGTGACTTATCTCATCCTTTCGTTTTACAGAAATCGGTTTCATCAGCAACTTTATTAAAATAAGCAAAAGCGTTATGTCTGAATCGAGACATAACTATTGACGTCGACAGATATTTTCAATAGTCGAGAGTCAGTAAAGATCAGGACTTGTATGCAGAATGAATCGATAGACTTAAATATAAAGGAAGTTTTTTGTAATTGAAAGAATATATCTAATATCTGTTAAAGATTCGAGTGTACAGAAATTGATCCTATTCATTGTAAGAAAAGTTCATGACAAAACAAATGACATTTCAACCCCAAACTACGTATTTTATCACCTATTTCTTTTAGTTGATTATTTTACAGTCACTTTGTTGAAATATTGGCAAATTTACGAGTGTTATCTACTTCTTTTGAATGTATTCTGCTTTGGGACCAATTGCAGCTGATTTACTTGTTGAGTTAAAGAACCAAACAAAACGTGTTGAAAGGTATTTGAATTTAATAAGAATCATTAAAGTTCTTTTTCAATTTTAACCATTCAGTGAAATAGGACGGAGTCGACAATAGTCTGTGTGTGGAAATTAAAAAAAAAAATTTCATACCTAAAGTTTGGGAATCTAGATTGTTCTTTAGGAACAACTTCGCTTTTACGAATTCTCGATATCAAAATTTTTTTCTTTCATACACACAGACTATCTCACTGGATGGTCAAACTTGAAAAAAGCTTTATCTCATAAAAATGGCACAAAACTCATAAAAATTTTCTTTTTTTGGAAAGTGGTATGGTTTCCATCGATTTCTTCCCTAATCTAGGTTGAACAGTTAGATGAAGTGTTATTTTCGCTTCCCACTCTTAACGATGGTTCGTGGTCGACACATTTTTCAGTCGATTACATTCCCACACTTGTTGGAGTAATTAATACACTACAAAACACTAGATGTGAATAAAAGATACGATCAATTTTAGCGATTACTTTAGATTATTATACTACTTGGATTGAAATCTGCATAGTTTTTCTACAACAAAACTATTTAAAGAGTTTCTATCACACATGACAAACATAAAGTTTAATAGAAAGTAAAAAAGAAAGCATAATAACGCGAGGCCTAATACTGATATCAAGTATGTAAACACATGTATACTACAAGAGTTGTTAGTCCGTTACATAAGTGAAGAATTTCTTATAAATCTCAGACGAAAAAGTGAAAGGATTCGGAATGCATTGTTTTGACTAAATCTGATTTTATGTGGGTTTCTGTTTTAGTATAACTGATATTCGAAAATGGCAACGTTTTACATGTTCTATGCAATAATTTTACAATGGTTAATTTATTCTACGAAAGAAGTGATTCTTATAGGAATAAGCAATGAACAAAGCCGACCAGCATCTCTTCAATGTTATTCAGATTATAGTATGAGAGCGTATTATAATTCTAACGGAAAAGCTTTAGATGAGATGAAACAATTCGAAATTAACACTCGAAAATTCA
This sequence comes from Rotaria sp. Silwood1, assembly GCA_905250075.1. Classification (NCBI taxonomy): domain Eukaryota; kingdom Metazoa; phylum Rotifera; class Eurotatoria; order Philodinida; family Philodinidae; genus Rotaria; species Rotaria sp. Silwood1. The sequence continues at coordinate 271,248 of CAJNOP010000157.1, read as the reverse complement.
TTACTACTAAACGAGTCTTAAAATCATACGTCATCCCCGTCGTTTTCCATGTATATGGAACTAATTTTGCTGGGAAAACAGTTAATGACAATACAATCATCAGAGCTCTTAAAAAATTAAATGATGATTTTCATGGATTGAATCACGATTTCAACACTGTTCATTCTGCTTTCTTAGGAAATCGGTCGACATTTGATGTAACTTTTAAACTTGCTCGAAAAGATCCTAATGGAAGTCCAACAACTGGAATCATTTATTATCCGGAAAAAAGTGGCTATGGATCCAATGCTCGTAATAGTGAAATACAAGCAGAAGCATGGAATAATTATAAATACTGTAATGTATATATTCAATTAGATCTGTTTGGCAATAGTGAATGGTATCATGCTGGTATTGCATGGTATCCAGATAGTGGAATGTCGGATGCTAAATTAGCGCGCATTGTGTATAACGGTCAATATTTATATGGAAATACGGACGATGAATTTTCATCACTTTTAACTCATGAATTCGGTCATTGGCTTAATCTCATTCATACATTTGAAGATGGTTGTACAGCCTCATCTGAAAACCAATGTGATCAAACAGGAGATAAAGTTTGTGACACACCACAGACAGTGGGTAATCAAGGTTGTGGGGATGTTCATAATTGCGTTGGAAATTACGTCAACAGTGAAAATTATATGGACTATAGTGGTGCATATGGATGTTATAAAATGTTTACATCGGGTCAAGTAGCTAGAATGGAAGCTGCCATGCATCATGCTGCGAGAATCACATTATGGCAAAATGAAAATCTGATAGCTACAGGTGTCGTAGGTGATGACGATGGTAAGAATTATCTTCTGGAAAACACGATTGTTCTTAATTGAAGAAAATTTTTCCGATCATCAGAAACATTGTTTTATTTGATTTATGAACAGAATCATAGAAAAAACCATGACTTTTTTTCTTACTAAGTTGATTCAAATCCCGGTTCACCGATTGCTTCACTTCTCTTGAACTGCCATAAGCATAGTACAGAGGGACACTAGTCAGGATCTATAGATATTCTAGCATCTGCACAAGAAAGTTTTTTTTTATTTAACAGTACTACCACGAGCCGCTTATATTTGTCCTAATGCTACATGGATATCGAACGGAGCAATTGTGGCTGGCGGTTCTTGGGGTACAGCAAATAACAAATTAGCTTATCCAAGTGGCTTGGATGTTGATGATGAACAAACCGTCTATGTTACTGACCCATTTAATCATCGTATTATGGCATGGAAGTATGGTGCAACTACTGGCGAAATAATTGCCGGCCATGGTTACGGTGCAAATGGTCTCTTATCAACCCCAACAGATGTGATTATTGATAGAAAGACAGATGATCTCATCATTTGTGATGCAGGAAACCGACGAGTGATACGACAATCTCGCCTTAATAGTACAAATGGACAAACAATAATTTCGAATGTTCACTGTATGTGCTTAGCTTTGGACGATAAAGGAGCTCTCTATGTTTCTGACGCAAATCAATCTATTGTTCGACGATGGTCTCCAGGACAGCCTCTAGGAACGGTAGTGGCAGGGGGCGGCGGGCAAGGCGATCGTCTCGATCAGTTCAATTTTCCAAACTTCATATTCGTCGATCGAAACTATTCAGTGTACGTAGCCGATGGTTATAATAATCGTATAATGAAATGGGAGAAAGGCGCGAAAGAAGGTATTGTAGTGGCTGGTGGTCGAGGATCGGAAGATGATCCAGCACAATTGGCGAATCCTCGAGGTATCATTGTTGATCAATTGGGCACTATCTATGTGGGTTCGTATCACAATTCTGGAATAAAGCGTTGGAAGAAAGGAGCTACCCATGGAGACGTTCTTATTGGTGCCAATGGTCAAGATGTACAATCGATTCCACTGCAGGGTCCTCATGGAATTGCATTCGATCGTCAAGGAAATCTCTATGTTGCCGATATGTGGGGATGTCAGGTGTTAAGATATGATATTGACAAGAGCTTGTGCTAGTACTCCTTCAAATATTGATTTTTATGAAATAAAGCTTTCTATTTCTAGTTCGAAATAGCATCACATAAAAAAAACGGAATGGGAGTGTATCTGATAACAAAGATTAGTATGTTTGAATAATGAAATGAAAAGATACGTTAAGAGAAAGTAGTGATTGAAAGCAGGAACAGCAGACACAGAATGTCAAGGATGAAAGCATGTATCATAGAATATGTACATACAACGATCTGCAAGATTTCATATCTGCTATCAACGTCGCTCTCGATGTGTTTCGTGTCTAGACTATGTCCATTTTGGTGACATAAGTGCAATAAAAGAACCAAATCATTTGCTGAAGGAAAGATAATGATGACTATAGCGAACGAAGTGTCGATTAAACGACATACGATCAGCAAGAAAACGATCCTTCTTATTGAATCCAACAAAGATTATAACATAGGCCAATCAACAAGAACAATAAAACACATTCAATCAATTGGAATACGTTCTATACTAGCCATGCAATGTTAGGCATTCAGGAAAAAATCTAGATTATTTCAATAGTAATCATCCAGTTGTTTCGAAAAATACGATTATGACTTCGCTATCTCATGGTAATTCTTACAGAGATATCCATCTTTATCATACTCAATGTCGATATTATTAAAACGGAAGAACATCGAAATTCACAACAACAATTTCTTGGCATCATCAATTCTACAGTAATATTCGACGAGGAAGACGGTTGTCAACAATATGTCGAAAATTTCGAAATGCAAAATCGTATTATACTCATTGTTAGCAATCGATCAACTCACAAAATCATCTCTCGCATTCGTCAATATAGACAGATCTTGTTCAAATACTTTTTTTTACATGGGTGTAGATGTGGGTGTTAGTGCAAGCATGAAGCTTCTCTCCAACAACACCCCTACCCTCATTTTGTTCACTACCAGGAATAGTAAAGTGGTTCTAAACGCTACACCTGTTGATATCTGTCAAATATAGGAAGTTTGATCCCTTTCGCTGGATGTGAGGAAGTAAGGATGAGAGATAACCATTCGAAAGGCTGTTTTCTTCCAGTTTTGTAGTGCACCACTAGCGGGCTATCTTTGCTAAAAAAATGGCGCCGAAACTTAATACTATAGTGGAGATATAGATGAGATACTCTTTAGAACTGAAATGAAATACCTTCCTGAGCTATAGAATGCTTGATGCGACTTATATATTGCTCACCGCATGTGTACCTAAACTGGGAGCGAAGCTGTGTCCGGAACGTACCAATTATTACACAGATAGATAGTAGAGTTGTTTACCTTTGTAAATATCTATAATTGGAGAACCTTTTTTCATGATATTCAAATAGGACTATTTTTCCTCGAATATCCGTTTCCAGCTTTCTCTTACGAAGAAACATACTTGAATGTATCGCCTGAGAACAAGTTTAAAAGTATACTGTCTTATAGGAACCTTGGTGAATATTATCAATATCAATATCTTACCTGCTATCGTTTAAGTTTATGAGAACGAGAGAATCAAATGTTTTCGCATTTTTCATATAGTATCAGTATGAGACAGATCATTTTTTTACTTTTTCTAGGATATGAAGAGGCAATTAAAATTTTAAATAAAGTGTCATAGAAATTGAAGACAAATCGATATGGAATGACTGTTGTTATTTTTTTCACCACAAAGAACGTATCAAACGTGTTTTCCTGACTTGATGTCCATTCTGACAACTATTAATTAAAGAGAATCAATGTCATTTCTGATTAGTGTCATAGGATAAGATAATCAATACAGTAAATGTGTATTCTAAAACAACATATCTTCGTTCTTTTTGTTCCAGTAATATTCTAACAGAAGAACCACAAGAAAAATGTAGAGAAAAGGTGAAAGAACAAAATCGCTGTATCATGTGGGCATTCGTCTCTAACACCTGTTTCCGCAAATTAGTATAATGGAATTCTAGAGAGAGATTCTCCGCAACATATATATTTTTTAGATCGGGTAGAAATATACTTTTGATACACTCCTTTGTGGTAAAAAAGAAACAGTCGTTCCATACCGGGTTTTTTTTCAATTTCTATGATACTTTATTTAAAATTGTAATTGCTTCTTCAAATCCTAGAAAAGTAAAAAAATGATCTGTCTCATACTGATACTATATGAAAAAAGCGGAAACATTTGATGCTCTCGTTTTCGTAAACTTCAATGATAGCAGGTAAGATATTGATATTGATAATATTCACCAAGGTTCCTATAAGACAATATACTTTTAAACTTGCTCTAAGGGGATACACTCAAATATATTTCCTCGTTAGTACATCAACAAATGTATTTTCGTGATCTTAATATGATTGTGCATCGTCTATGAAGAGAATAAAAAGAAATTTTTTTTTATGGATGGCATTGTAAGCTTGGCTTTCAATTCGACCGATCAACTCTTTTCATTTTTTCTAGGATAATACTCTTTGCTTAGTCCGATTACGATTTAATTCATTTTGAGTTTTTCTCTATAAAATTTATATAAAAAAATACGATGATCTCGAAAAGAAAATCAGCAAATTTGATTGTATGGGTATAGGCGTGGGTATTATGTATGTGAGTATCCGTTTTCGGGTTGAAATCAAGTCTTTCATCTCCTAAAATGTGTTCGTATTGTTAGTCTTCATTTTCTTTTTTATAATATAGAGTCATTAGTTCTGATCTTTAATAGCACGTATTATTCTGACAAACATCCCATTCAAGAAATTCCAACCGAGGAATGATAGTGCTTTATTATTCCAAATAGATAATTTCTATGCATGAGTCAGAAATGATCCTACAATCATCAGAATTTTTCAATATGATATATGATTGTGCTATTAAGAATTTCATAATGAACTTTCACAATGTATGATCTATAATTGTTCTTTCTAAATATGAGTTCGAACGAGTTACTCGAGTATAAGTTTATCACTCATAGACTAATGAGAGAATGTTCCCAAATGATCAGTCGTTTTTTCAAAAAAGCTACTGAGCTATAGGTTATCAATCATCTTGATTTTGAATATGAACATAAGAAGTCCCCTTATTCATCGAACAGCTGAGAAAATCCTCAATATGCTCTATAATCTTAGTAGATCAGCATACAGTGTTAGCACAAACTATTCAATATTTAAACCGTAGAATTTTTTATCTAATTCTGAACAAGAATTTTTATGTTCATTTAGTGGAGCAAAATCATGTTTTATTATCGTATCATATTTATCTGAAACGCGATCATCATTGCCTAATTAATTAAATAATGTTAAATCTCAATCATCATCTATAACTTCTCAGTTGATTTCTTACAATACAATAGGAAAAAAAATGATTTCTCAATCACTACTCCACATAGAAATACTGGATCAAGCTAACATGATCCATTAGAAAATCTATTTAAGATTATTGGCTAATCACATTTAAAACTTGCCCTTTATTTCGAATATCTGATTGTTTATTGATTTGATTAATCTATTCTAAGACAGCAAACACAATTTCAAATGAACATTACTAATAAGCGAATACAACGAAAACAAAAAATGATTCCGTTTAACTTCTAATTATATAGCTACTAGATGTTTTTGTTGATGATATATGCGCAAAGACATGTGCAATTGAGATGATCGATCTCAGTAAAAAAGAAAAAGAAGAAGAAGATATTGACGTCGTCATTCTCGTTATCGGTGTTGTTATTGGTGATGATGATGTTATTAATTCTATACATAACATGATTTCTTCGATGTAGATCTATGCGGGATAGCGAACGCAAAAGTTATTGATGAAGAAACATTGACTACCGATAGAAGTAGGAGGACCAAAATGAATTTTTATCATTCTATCATCATAATAATGTCTTATTTTCTAGAGATAAACGATAAATATTCTATAGGAATGATTAAAGGATATTCGACAGCAAGATATGAGTTGTTGTTTAGATAGAAAAATACAACGAGAGAAAAGTTCAAATAGAGATTGAGGCAAGAAAAAAAAAAATCATTCTCTATTCTATGAATAAATAGGCATAGGAAAAAAGAAGGATGTGCGACATTAATCTAGACGACTAACAGCTAATGGCAACAACACAAACAATGAAGGTTACTCTTCAACGAGATAGTTTGCATACTCCATGGGGTTTTCGGTTACAAGGTGGAGCAGATTTTCGAACACCATTTACTGTTAATAAAGTAATTTAAAACAAAAAAAAAAAATTTCTTATCGATATAAAATTTAAAAAAAAATATATAGATTAATGCTGGTAGTCCAGCTGATGGTAATCTTCAGCGTGGTGATATTATTCTTGAAATAAATCAACAACAAATCAATTATATGCTTCATACGGATGCACTTGAATTAATACAACGAGCTGGTGGTCAAATAACATTTCTTATACAAAGGTTCGAATTAAAGAAAAGATTATTTATTATGTTTTTCTTTTTTTTTTTTTCTAGAGGATCTAATCAAAATCCTCATACATCATTATCACAAAATCAACGTTCAATGTCAGCTGTACCATGGCCATATGGAAATTTAAGTCCATCTTGGTCATCATCGGCACATCAACTTAGTCCTTTGGTATAAAAATTTTTTAGATTTTTATTTAAAATTTTATTTGTTTTTCTTAGTCATATTTTCGAAATCGACCACTAGAAAGAATACCTGAACCTAAACCATTGCTTAGGTATATAATTTATTAAAATTCTTTTTTCGTATTGAAATTCAGAATATTGTTTTTTTTTTTTTTTATTCTCAGTCAAACAGGTAGTCCAATGATGCCTGGTCCAGTTCCATCGGTATCAACAAAAACACGAGGTTATATGCAACCACCTTCGTTTCATACAGAACGAAGTAATCAACAATATGAAAATACATCATATCCTCCTCTTCGTTTTGTTTATCCGGGTCCAACATATAATCATCGTACTCGAACAATGTCAACAACAGCAACTTATCAAAATTCTGATGATAAATCATCATGGAAAGAACCATTCAATAATGAATCTAATAGATATATACCTTCATATCAAAAAAAAGTTCATATTAATCCTAATATTCAAACACAACATTATAATTCAACAAATCTTGTTCATCGTCAATTTAATTCACCTATATCACTTTATTCACATGATAATGTACAAGAAGTTATGAATCATCATATTAGTCGTGTTAAGTAAGTGTCTATAAAATAAATAATCAAAAAACAAATAACATTAAAAAGAAAATCTAATCTGTTTTTCCAGTCATATGAATCAGGATGAATTTATAACTGATTTTTAATGTATGTCCATTTTGTTTAATTCTTTTGTAGCAAAAAAAAAAAAAGAAAATATTTGCATGTTTGTTATTGTTTTTGAGTTACAGTAGAAAATGATCTTTTCTTTTTTTTTTTTTTTTTTAAATTTTAATTTTAGTATTATTCCAACAATGCCTAAACAATTACGAAATACTTACAATATTATTTTATTACCATCAAATCCTATATATACCTCATCAAGTTTACCTGTTTATTAAAGAGAAACCAAATACAATAATTTTGGGTGTGAATATATGTAGAATTAGTTGTTTTTCTTTTTCTTGTCAAAGTGAATATTACTTTCTGTATGAATGTTTTATTTGTTAATTCTACAACAGATGTAGATCTATATAAGAATATATCTAGTTCATTTATAACCTATTTTTAATTGTATGTTTGAGGCACACAAACCTTTCTTCTTTTATTTTTTTGTATTATCATTATTAAAAGTAACACTAAATAAAGCACTAATTACCATATTTTATAAATAAATATGCATACATATAGAGTTTATTAACGATAGTATTGAATGCTACCGACATCTACTTCTCGGTGATTTAAACTTAATTAAATTAATCTTCGTAAGCAATGATATTTTTTGTTTTTAATAATCTAAAAACAAAGTAAACTTTTTTTTTTTTTTCTTATGAAATTTCTTAACATTAAATCAGTAATTATACAAAAAACATCATAATCGAGTCAAGTTGAAGAATTCTATTATGGCAATTTTACACAGTGACAACATATGACCATGAAAAAAAAAAAAAAAAGTTGTTGGCTCATTTGTGTTGACATTTTTTTTTTTTCAATGTCTATACAATAAGCAATGTCAATCATCTATGAAAATCTCAAGAGAATTAATCAAATTAAACTCTTCATAGACGATTTAATCAAACGAATAGAACATAATAAACAGTTCTTTTCATAAATTTTTCCTTTTTTTTTTTCGTTCATTGTTTATTAATAGGTTTCTATCGTTTGTTTGTTTTTGTGTGTTGTTATTTTTCTTATTTCAGACATTAGTATTTGTGCTTGTTCGATTTTCAGTTCTTACTTCAACTTCTCTTTTACATTAACGAATAAATTCATTTCATTTATTATGTAAGTATTTAATCTTAACTATAGATATTTTCATAAATACAATACAATAAAAGAAAATAAAACAAAATCTTGCTTTTCTTTTTTGGCATATGTGATTATTTTTTTATATAATTAATTAGTTTCAAATGACAACAATAAATTTTAATAATGGTGATAGTCAAATATCATCATCATCATCATCTATGTCTGATGTTAATGGTCAGAAACCTGAAGATGATAGAAAATTATTTGTTGGTAAATATATTTAAAATTCATAGAAAAAAAATATATATTTTTGTTTTGTTATTATTGTGTAGGTGGTTTAACATGGGATACAACACAAGATGATTTACGTGGATATTTTTCTAGTTTTGGTAATATTCTTGATTGTTCAATAAAACATGATCCAACAACAGGACGTAGTCGTGGTTTTGCTTTTCTTATATTTGATAGAAAAGATATAGTCGATAAAATTCTTTCACAAAATGAACATTTTGTTAGAGGTAGAAAAGTTGATCCAAAACCTGCACATCGTCGTTTAGCTATTATAAATAATAATAATAATAATAATAATCATATGTCAACATCATCATCATCATCATCAAATTCAATATCAAATAATAATCGTAAAGTATTTATTGGTGGTCTTGATCCACGTTTTTCTGATGTACAATTAAGAGAATATTTTTCACAATTTGGAATAATTGAAGGTATAAAAAAAAAAAACAAATAGTTTCTTTATTTTTAATATAATATTATTTTTAGATATTGATTTACCATTTGATAAAGAAAAAAATGAACGACGTCCATTTTGTTTTATTTCATTTCAAAATGAACAATCAGCACAAGAAGTACTTCGATTACAAAGACATACAATTGGAGATATAACTGTTGATGTTAAAAGAGCTAAACCAAAAACTTTAAATAATAATCAACAACATCAACAACAACAACAAATTTATGATCCATATACACAACAAAATATCTATGCAAATTATGGAACTAATGTTCCATCATATGGTGTAAATCCTTATTCTACTGTTGATCCGTAAGATATAATTTTTTTTGATTTCTATTATAATTAGTCTTATAAGATAGTTATATAAATATTCTGAAAATTATGATTTTTTTTTAGTTATGGAACTTGGAATGGTTATTCATATAATCAACAAGGTAATTATTCATATGGTAGTTCTGATCCAAATTCTGTTCCTAATTCAACTACATTATCTTATTCTCAATATCAATCAAATTCTCAATATTCATACGGACCATCCAATGTTGTCAATGCTAATGAATATTATTCTCATTATGGTTATGGTGCTCCTCCTTCAACATCTAATGTTTATGCTGATCCAAATGGTTTGTTACTTTTTTATATTTGTTGGTTTGATTTTTTTTGTTCTTCATATGTATAGTCTATGGCAGTGGTGGTAGTAGTGGTGCTTATGATTATAATTCTTATTATACATCAGGAGGTATGAATATTAATAGTTCAATAGTTGATAATGGTACAGGACAACAAGGAGGTAATTCACCGAATGATGCAAATAATTATGATCATGATAATCATTATGGAAAAAATAAAACATCTATTGTTTCCAGTCCTACTTATCATGCATATCCTATAAGTTAGACAAATTTTTAACAAACATAGAATTCATTTCTTTCTTTTTTTTTTATAACTGTTATTATTATTATTAATCTGACATATACGCAAGATAAATTCATACACACACACAGATATTCGATAAATCCATACTATTGTTGTTATTTTTCTTCATGTAAACAAAGCAAAAAAAAAAAAAGAGACTAACCACCCGGTGTATATAGGAAAACGTTAATTTGTTGCTTTTGTTTCTTTTATATCTTGCGCGATATTGTCACACCGTCTATGAAGTTTTATATTGTGTGTGTGAACTTTTTTTTTTCCAAGAACCGTGATAGATTACACAAAAAAAAACAAACAAACAATAATGCCAAAGAAGAAAAAAAAACAAAGTATCATAGTAACTTTAAAAAAAAAAAGAAATAAAAACAAAATCAGGAACAACATATTTCATTTGTTCTTTTTTTTTTTTTTTTCATTGTTGATTTAGACAACTATATCTAATAATTCAATTACTTTTTATTTCAGATAAAGTTGATATTAGCCGTTTTTTTTTTTCGTTTCTATATCGACATTAAATTGTTTTCTTTTTTGTAATCATGTCCTCTGTAAATTATGGAAATGAAGGTATAACATCGAATAATGAAACAACAAATCCATCAGGTACAATTCTTCAACATCCATATCTTAATCCAAATGCAAATGTTGCTTATGCTGCAGCCGCTGTAGCTGCTGCTGCTGTTTCATCATCATCATCATCATCGACTGTAGGTCCATATCAACATTATTATGATCATACGATACCTTCACAACAACTTTTACATATGCAACCAACTGTTGGATTTTATCCAACAACAACAACAACAACAACAACAGTATTAAATCATCATCAACATCATACTGATTTTAATAATTCATCACCATCGATTGCATCATCATCGAGTTCAATTGAATCATCACGTAAAACAACCAATCGAAAACGTAATACAATTGATTCAGAAAAACTACCTGGAATAACATTATCAACTAAAACAAATACTAAACGAAAACAAATAAATGATGATAATATTGATGATGATGATGATGATGAAGAAAATAAATGCTATTTACGTGGTGCTCCTATACCAAATATTTTAATGTCTACAAATCATCCACATAGTGGTACAGGTGTTGAAGAAGATAAAGAAAAACAAGCACGTGAAAATCATTGTGAAATAGAACGTCGTCGTCGTATTAAAATGGCAACATATTTTGCTGAATTATGTGATATGGTTCCATCATGTTCAAATTTAGCACGTAAACCAGATAAATTAACAATATTACGTATGGCAGCACAATTTATGAAAAATTTACGTACAAATAATAATTCATTACCATTAAATTCAACACAAATTTCTCAACAACCACAAATTGATTTACATAAACCATCATTTCTTAATGATCAAGAATTAAAATATTTAATGGTTGAATCATGTGATGCTTTTTTATTTGCATTAAATTGTGACAATTTACGTATTATATATGTAAGTGATGCTATACAAAATATACTTTCTTATACATGTCAAGATTGGTATTCAAGATATTTTTATGGTATTACAAAAAAAAAAAACAAAATATTCATTGATTTATTTAAATAAATAAAATTTCTCTTCGTTTTTTGTTTTAAAGATTTTGTTCATCCTGATGATGTAGAAAAACTTCGTGAACAATTAAATTTACAACCACAAGATGGAAATACAAATGGAAATGGTCGAGTTTTAGATCTTAAAACTGGTACAATTAAAAAAGATGCACATACTACAGGTGCTCGATCAGGTAAATTTTTTGTAATTATCATTGATTTTTGATAAAAAAAAACAAGGTTGTCAAGTAAAGCCCAGACTCTATGTTAATTTCTAGTGAACATATTTAATCAAATATTTTTTTCATTATTTATAGTTAGTTCAAAACGATCATTTATTTGTCGTCTTCGTGTTGGTTCAGCAAACCCACTTGATCATACACATCAAAATCCATTTATAAATCCATGTATATTACGTCGACGTCATCGTACATCATTAGGTCCATCGATTGATGGTCATCTTTATGAAGTCGTACATATAAGTGGTTATATACGAAATTTAAATATTCATCATCATCCATCATCACATCATGATAATCCATCATCATCAACAACAACAACAACAACTGCAACAACAACATCATCATCAAATTCTAATGGTCAAATGGCATTTATAGCTATAGCTCGTATACAAAATTCATGTTCACCAAATGTAAATGATTTAACAAATGGTTCAATATCATCATTAAATTGTTTAACAACAGAATTTACATGTCGTTGTAATAGTGATACAAGTGAAATATTATTTATTGATCAACGTTGTACACCTATAATTGGTTATAAAACTCATGAATTATTACATAAAATTCTTTATGATCAAATACATATTGATGATCAAATTAAATTTCAAGATTTATTTAAACGAACAGTTACACAAAAAAATTTATCAAATACATCATCAAATTTAACAAATATAATTGTACGTTTTCGTACAAATATTGATAATGAATATATTTCATTAAAAACTTCAACATATGCTTTTTGTAATCCATGTACAGATGATATTGAATTTATTATTGTTACATTTTTATCAAATCAAACAACAAATAAAACATCTGTTATAACAAATTCAAATGATTATAATCGTTTAACATATGAAACATATACAAGAAATTCAAGTGCAATTGTATCAAATCCAATAACACGTTATTCACAACAATCACCATCAACATATAATAATCAAGATGGACAAGATTATTCAACTGGAAATGGTAATAATGATGGTAGAACATATGTTAGTAATAATGGTGGTTCAGCATGGGCATCAGCAAATGAGAATTGGACAACAGGAAATTCAACAACAACAAGTACTGATTATGTTGATACACCAGCAACACTTGCACTTTATCATCAATATCATCAGTAAACATAAATTCGTTTTTGTTTTTAATGCATCGAAGAATTCTTTTTTTTTTTTTTTTTGTTTCTATTGTATATTTTACATTCAGATAGTGTTCGTTTTTTTTTTGTTTTTGTTCTTTATTTTTTTTTTTTCTTTTCTTGCTTATATTCGAATCTCTTCATCTTTAGTATTTCACTTATTGTTTTTTCTTTGTGCATTTTTTTGCCGCATTGCGACAAATCATTCTATATTTACATTTCTTCTTTTCATGGCAATATTGTCTTTTTGCATGCTTTATATCTCTCTATTTTATATTTCGCATATGAAAACCAAAGAGTCAGTAGTTTCCAGTCATCGAAACAAGAGAACGATTTATTTTGGTGTCGTTATTTGTTTTTGTCATTTTAGTAGATGTGTTTTTTTTTCTTTGTTTTGTATAAACATATATATATATATATATA
>CAJNOP010000157.1:188520-245237 GCA_905250075.1 Rotaria sp. Silwood1 | reverse complement strand
CTTCGTAATTTGATTTTTCGATCAGTACCCTAAAAAGGGTCGAAAATTCAGTAAATTAGGCATAACTCGGCTCCAAAGGCGCAATGGCACGAACCTTTTTCGACTTTCTCTAGTCTTACCGAGATCTACTTTTGGGCACAATATGAGCTGAAACGGCGGGTATCACTTGGGAATGTTCCCTCGTCAGTTGTTTTCAAAGACCAGATTTCGTCATTTTCGAAGCCCAGATCCCGTCGTTTACAGTTTGGCTACGACACCCAGGACCGATATAAATCTGAAGGTCAGGTTACCCTCGGGACATGTGGCTGCTAGTGGCTGCATATCATTAGTCAGTCTATAATTCCAAATTCGCAAACTATATTATAAAGACTCAACCATCAATAATTAATTGTATTGTGTTGAAACTTCGAAAATCAATAGTCCCACTTGGACAATAAATGTATGATCAGTATCGAATAGAATCATCTCTTATCAGAAAGCAATCAAAATGAAAACTTCGGACTTGCTATTTTTTCCCAGCAACGATTGCTAACATGGGAAGCAAGTGAACTATGCTACTGTGATCTCAGCACTGACTGATCATTTCATGATTTTCATGATCGCTTTTCAGAAGAACAAGACTTCGAACTGTTATTTTGGATATGGGTGTGGGCGGGAGTGAATAGAAGACTCGCACCTACCTGCATTCTATACTCACACCCACTCTCATTCTTTTTTGCCCTATGAGCACTTTAAGCTGAGTGTAGATATTGTGGAGCTGCACTCACACTTGCACCCACCCACATGCACTTTAGAAACTCTTTCATGCTGTTCAAGTCGTTTAATATTCGATGTTTCAACAACAATGCTATCTTCACTAGACAACGAACATGAATGAAACTGCTGTTGTCGATTCACAAGTATTTATGTCAGTATGCAGATATTTTCTTTTTTTGCTCTTCGTTCTCGTCAATGGTGTTAATAGTAAGTCGGCAAGACGGAGATAATATTGGAATTGAGTAATTCCTACTTAGCTACCACTCTACTATCAAAAGCATTGAAGAGAACAAAGAGCGAAATAAAAAAAAATTCGAAAGGTTGACGTACATATCTGTGGTACTACTACAGTGATTTTATATTTGTTCATTATCAGATCAAGATACCATCGGCATCGAAACACTACATACGAAACGAATTATACAACAAAAAAGTGTGTCTACAGTAGAATCAAATTCCATAGCCCTTCTTCCATGAAACCAGTCACTATTATCTGAACCGGCGCAAACCTTTCTCTTAATTTTTCACCTAAAATTTAACTTTAAATTTTTCTACAAAAAAGTCGCAAATTACAGAATTATTAGTGGAAACGAAGGGAAAATAGTTAAAAGTATTATAGCTTCGCTAGCGTTTGAAAGAAGACAATCTCATTTTGTTCAATTTTCCAAAACTTGAATTATTATCGTAATTTTGTCATTTACAGATTCATTTTTCATGGGACCATGTCTAAATGCCAGTCTTTAGCTAGTAGATACTGAGTAAAAATGTATTTGTTTTGCTGAAAGAAAACTGAGAAAAGCATTTCAATATAGCTCCTACTCTTGTAAATGTCCACTGAAGATCGCCCTATTTCAGGGTACTGTTCATCTTCAAATCTCTATTTTTCCTCAAGCTTCTTAGCATGAGTAGGAATTAGGATTTACCTTTCACTTAAATTCAGCTAAACTTACTTCTGAGGAAGACTTTGAAATAAAGACATACTTCTAACTAAGGCTCTAACTTTTCAGACATGTCATCACGACACTGCGGTCTGATCATTTTGGGCAATTCTGGTGTAGGAAAGAGTTTTTTAGGCAACGTGTTGCTAGCACGAAACGCGTTCGAACATGGGTTTTCTGCTCGATCTGTTACTCACGAAATGGAATACGAAGAGCTCACTGTCGGAAGCTTAAAGTATGCTATTTTCAATATTCCCGGTCTGATCGAAGCTGATCAAGAGCGTATCAACTCGAATATAAAAGAAATTCATAAGGCATTTGAGGAACAACCTTATTCACTCATCATATACGTGTTTGGGCAGCAAGGTGGTCGGATTCGTGATGAAGACGTCGTGGCTTTCAATCAAATTAATAGTGTTTATCCATTTAACCAAAAATCGCTCGTACTTGTCGTCAACGGCTTGCCGAATAACCGACCAAAGAACTATGAAGGCGAAGTAATCGTCTTACTCGAAGATCTAATCAAGATCAACTGCCAGGATACATGCTTTCTTGATATGATCAACAGTAACGACACTGTGGAGCGCAACAAGTTGAAAGAGCAACTGCTAAACGTGATTGTCAAACGAACACCGCGTATTCATCAGAAGGAACCAGGAAAAGAGATCAATCTGAAGAGCGAGGAGGTTCGTGCATTGAAGCAGGAAATCAAGCGTCTTCAAGAAGATTTTCAAAAATCGAAATCGGAGCATGCTGAACAAATCCGTGAATACCAAACACATTATGACAAGATGATGGCTGCGCGTAAAGACGATATGGATTCGTTTCATCATATTCTTGATCAGCAAGCCAAAGATGCTCAGTGTTTGCAGCAACAAATGCTCGAGCAGCAAAATCAATTCCGAGAAGAACAAAGAAAACGAGACGCACAACACGAAGCAGAAGTGCGTCAAATGCAAGCTGAAATCGAAAGAGCTGCGTCTAACAGAAATAATGAAGCAGTATCTACTGTGAAAGCAGCTCTGGCTGAAACTGAAAGAGAAAACCGGGAAGTGATGAATCAACTGCAGGCCAATCATACGGCAGCTATGGATTCACTTCAAAAAACATTACAGGCAATTAAATTTGCTCCACCACCTAAGGGCTTTTCGGTATGTGACTTCAGATCATTTACTGTTGATAAGTTTGATACCCTTCTCTTTGAAAAGTAAAAGTTGTTCCTTGCTGAGTGGAACGAGCGGTGTGTTCGACTATCAAGGTTCTCTCATATTTGTGGTTTCGCAGTTGACTTTTGGTTGCGCAAAGTTTTCTCAGAAAAAGTTTTGTTGCTCCCTAAGTGTTAACATCACACTAAATATTTTGTCTGCGTCGTATTTTTCAGTCATCGAATGCAGAGTGCTTCGTTCGATCAAAAATAAATGCATCCAATGAGCTCAGAACCATCGCTGAAATTCTATTTTCCTTTGTTGCTATTATCATAAGGAACTGAAAAGTCTGTAAATTCCAGAATTTTCAAAAGAGACTTCATGTAAAAAAACAGCGAAAACCCACATATCGAAGCAAAGGGCTGAAATTTGGAAAAAATTATCTATATTGGGAAAACAACCCCCATGAAAAGTATTGATGCAGACAGAGTTTAAAAATTTTTAAACTTTGTCGTGAGAAGTTAGCCTGAACTGGCTTTTATAACACTTATAAAATACGCAAAATATGTGAATTCTTGTATTTGAGTCAGAACTCATTGAAAGCTTTGTAGAGCTTTAGATTATTGTATACTGATGAATAGAGAAATATTTGCTTTACAAGCTCAAGTATTCGGCCTCACTATGTTAATTAGAATGTGGCAGCATCGATCAGCGCATCGAAGTACCCGCGCTTTTAAAATAAATAGTATTTCTGGCCAGAAAGTTCATTAAAAAATCTCCACAAAAATTCCAACACATCGAAGAATGTAGCTCTCGAAACTACATCGTTTGGTTTGTAAAGTAAAATTTTAAATCAATAGAGGCCCACGTAAAACGCCCCATCATTCATTATCAGCAGATACCTATGATAAATACTTTTTATACTTTATCAATGATACTAATCATTTTGCACTATGGTAAATATATCACAAGCTCTAAATTGATCAGTTGTATTTGATGATGTGTTCGAATTTTTATGGCGATTTTCTTTTAACGAGTTTTTTTGCCATAAGCACTAATTCTTTAAAAGCTTGGGTTGTTTGATATTTTTAATCTAATTAATTGTCGCGTTCCAATTATTATGTCAGAGCCAAGTAGCTAAGATTGTACAGCAAATATTTCTATACTTACCGATATAAAATAATATAGAGTTCGATGAAGCGTTCAATGGACGGCTCTGAATCAAATGCAAAAAGTTCCATTTAAGGTATGCATTTTATAATTGGGTTTATAATTCGATTCAGGCTGCCTTCTCTAGGTAGCATTTTCAAAACTCTAAAAGTGCGTACTTATGATTAACTTTTCGTGGAGATTATTTTCTCAATATAAATGAATTTCTCACTAACTTTACCCTACCATTTCGACATGTCGATTTTTGTTAGCTTTCACACCGACTCTCTTAAATTGATGATTGGTCCTAGGACTTGATACGTAAGATAATATTAGAATCGCCAACGATGTCTAAGAAAGGATTATTGAAAGACTCACTCACGTACGCATATCTTAAGTAGTGAAATAATTAAGAACATTTGTCAAAACATCTCAAAGGAAAAGCACATAAAGATCTACTCAAGTCGAAAGTATCGGACAGTTCAGCTCTGTCTATTGGAAAATAGGAGGCTATTATAAATAAAAGAGCCGCTGTTCTTCAAATATCAAATAGATCTTTCCAGTAATTTGAAGTTTTCTTGTAGAAACATTGAGCTTTTGATGGATTAGACAGTTCAGGCAACATAATATTCTCTTGGCTATACAAGCATACTAATTAATGAATACAAATACTCTTTGAAGAGGGTGTGGCTGTGGCTGTGAATATTATTCTCCAAAGTGTCATATTCACATCCACACCCCCACTCTTTATAGCTAGCTACACTTGAGAACAGTTCCAACATAAATTAAGTTTTTGTTCACAACTATCAATTTATGTGTTATCCTTCTTTAAAAGTATATAAGATTAATAATGATGTTTCCTAGTGCTTCGCCGCTGGAACCCTCATCCAAATGGCTGATGGCACAGAAAAACCGATTGAAATGATTGAAGCTGGCGACATTATTTTAGGTATCGATGGGCAACAACACACAGTCATGTTTCTCGATGTAGAACAGCTAGGCGACCGATGTTTATATGGTATTAATGGGGGTATTGCATTCGTCACGACGGAGCACATTTTTTTCACACCCGATGGGTAAGGTTATACACCAATCTCAAATCACTTCTGATCTTTTCATCATTTAAAGCGACAAAATATCAATCGATCCACTGGCAAGCGTAGCTGAGGAACCCTCACTTCACGGCGAAGTCAAGCCACTAGTAGTTGGCAAGCAAATACGAAGTCTGGTGAAGGGACGCCAATCAGTCGTTACAGTGAAGACAATCGAAGCAGTCAAATCGAACCCAGAGCTTGTGGTATTCAATGTAGTTTTGGAAACGGGCCATTCATACTATGCTAATGGACTTGCTGTATCAGACATGTTTCCTAATCTCAAGCGGTATCCGCGTATGTTTAAACTTTTGCATCTTCTGTGGCGTTCTTGTGCGCCAGATGTTGATGCTGCTTTCGACGACATTCTCACACCACAGAGTGACGATCGAATGCGTTTTGAGCGCCTGGCTGAACAAATTAAAGAGACGATTGTTCAATTCTTAGCTTGAAGAATATGAAAAAGTTTTTAAAAACATTTTGGATTAACGATGTTCTATGTGTGAGTTCAGCAATAAATTTCTAATTATTTTACTGTTTTGTCTGATCTTGTTTGAACAACGAATATGAGTAGTCTGAAACTAGCTTCGGCTACAAGCTAACGGTTATGTTCTGAAATTCTTAACATTCATAAAGAGTAATACGTTAAACTTTTCTATGAAAGAAGAAATTGAAGAAGCGTTCAAGTATTGATGAAGTTTCATCTTCTAGAGTGCCACTAATATCAAATTGAGCAGCGACGGTTTTCGTTTAAAGGAAGATACAGACTGAAAATGCTCTTTTTCACGATTAATACTAGTGAAAAAAAAACTAGACAAGAAAATAACTGAGTTTTATAAATAATCAATCTTCGTAACACTTCAAATAGGACTTTTGTATTCTGGAAAAGCAAAGAAAGCCACGCATTTATTTGATCTCCCACCGATTTCGTTCTTCGCAGTTGCTTCCTAAGTTCATGTAAAGATGTTCCGCAGAGCAGTCATCCTATTCCGTAATGCTGAACATTGCGGAATCAGTTCCGCACCCGGAACCGGTTCCATCCAATTCCGGGAACTTAATCGTCATTCCCAATAACAGACCTACTAGTCACTGCCCAAGTTCCGTCAATTCCCGGAATTCCCAAAAACTTAGTCCAGACGGAATTACTCCGAATTCCCAGCAATTTCGGAATTGCGCAATAAGACAGAATTCCGTGCGATTCCCTCTCGACTCAATTCCCGGAATTCCGTACCGGAATTACTTACTTATGCGAGAGAATAATCTTCATTCACAACACTATGCGCGAGAGTGAGGGCGGACGTAATTCCGGTACGGAATTCCGGGAATTGAGTCAAGACGGAATTACACGGGATTGGACGGAATTCCCGAGAATTCCGTCCGATTCCAGAATTGTTGGGAATTCGGGGTAATTCTATCTGCACTTAGCTCCGGGAATTTCGGAAATTTGATGGAACTCGGTCAGTGACGAGTAGATCTGTTATATTGAATGATGATCGAGTTCCAGGAATTGGATGGAACTGGTTCGGAGGGCTGAACTAATTCCGGAATGGTCAACATCGCGGAATAGGATGTATTCTCCAATCTTCCTTTCTTCAATTGTTAACCAACCAAATCAATATCTGATTAGCGCGACCTGTAACCTCAATGGCTCTTTTCCAGTCAAATTTACTGAGAAATATCTGAATCATTCTAGATTCTATTGCATCAACTGTGACGACGTCTTTGAAAACCTGAGCCTAATGATTGATTGTAGCATTAAAAGTGTTAATAGTGAAAATTTGACATGTTTCTGGAGACACAGTAAGTTATTGTTGGCATTTTAGCACCTCCAGTAAGATCGATTTAGTCGAGTTCGACATGTTTTATAGTTAGGCTTAGTTTCGAATAAGAAAACGGTGCAGCTATACAATACTCGTATGCTCGTCTTGTTTCTTTTATGTTTCAGATATTAATGTCGACTGAAAGAAAACCTATTGGCCTCATCTTACTTGGAAACTCAGGAGTGGGCAAAAGTTTTCTAGCTAATCGACTTCTTAATGAAGAAGCTTTTGCCAGCACTTTTTCTGCTCGATCAGTGACTCGTGTAATGGAATATTGTGACAGAGTTTTAAATAGCCAAGTATATCGAGTCTATAACATACCCGGCCTCATAGAAGCTAATCAAAAATTAATCGATGAAAATCGTCACGAGATCATGAAGACATTTGCTCTTTCACCCATGTGCATCGTGATTTTCGTCTTTGGACAACAAGGTGGACGAATCCGTGACGAAGATATTATGGCTTTTGATATGATTAACAAAGCTTATGAGTTTCAAACGCGATCACTTTTAATTATTGTTAACGGCATGCCAGATGATGTACCTACAGACTACAAGACAAACACTCGTCGGCTGATACGTGAATTGGTTGCGATGCCGCTTCCTGATGACCACATTCTTTTTTTCAGACGGATTGAAACACGCGAAGGATATAGTAGCGTTCAGCACGGTCTTTTAGAAGCCATTGTCAAATGTATACCTACGCAACACGAGAAAAAGAAGGACATTGAGCTTCTTGTTGAGCAAATAGCTGCACTGAAACGTGAGATGAAGCAGCGACAAGATGCCATATTATCGTTACAGGTCAGTACTTAGTTCATGGCTTCTGTTGTATAAAAATTACATTCAGCATTAAAAGAGAAATTTAAGGGAAAAGTGTACCAACACACAGCTAGAGTATCATTTGAATTTGGAGAATAGCTATTCAGTTTTAGATATTAACAACTAAATGTGTGCTCCTACATCTGCTACTCGACAACAGAATTAGTCGAATAGAAAACTAGAAAACAATTTTTCTAACAGAGTGCATCCATTGTATATTTCCTGACAACAAGCAGCGCAATACTTGCTGAAAACGCGTGCTCTGATTTGAACAGTTGATTTAACACATCTAGAAAATTGGTTTTGAATGAAAATAGTCAAGAGCCAGTTTTCAGTCTCACGGATTGAATTAAAATGTCTTTGATGTTATGAAGTCACTAGGCGCTTTATTGTGAGATACAGAAAGCATATTTATCACAACAAGTTCATTGATTATATCGCGGACTTGTTGAGAAAGCGTTCAGTGCCAAGAGATATTGTTATTGGTGTATTTATTGATTAAAACCTTATGTCTCTGATCATAAATCTAGCTCTCTCCCCCTCTGATCTAGATCTACCTTTCCATTTATAAATCGAACAACATATTCTAGAAGTTCACATTATTGATTAGCTTTTCGAGACTCAATCATTTCTTTAGCTTTCTGCCTTAAAAGCAATCTGAGTCTAAATTCTGAAAAATATTAGGTGCCTCCCCTAGGCTTCTGTAGAAAATTAGAAAAAGTGTCAAATAAATTCACAAAAATTAATTTGGATTATTGATATCAGACACAGTTTTCTAGC
This sequence comes from Rotaria sp. Silwood1, assembly GCA_905250075.1. Lineage (NCBI taxonomy): Eukaryota > Metazoa > Rotifera > Eurotatoria > Philodinida > Philodinidae > Rotaria > Rotaria sp. Silwood1. Next base: position 236,737 of record CAJNOP010000157.1, on the reverse strand, counting down.
TAAAATTTTCGAATGACAACGTTCTGTATCAGTCACGTTCGAGAACAAATAGTCGAAACATGATCACTACAACATGAAGGGAGTGGTCAATTCAAAAGTTCAAAGTAGGTCAACTGATTGAGGGTGAGTTGGTACTGACAAAACGTGCGTTCAAGCTTCATCACCAATATATATGTGTTACAGAGAGTTTGAATCGGATTAAGTTTAGTATATTCTATATGATGCAGATTGTTAATAGCAATGATGCTTTATAGGCTTCTCCTAAATGTTCCTCGCCCCCTTCGTCACCAAAAGCTTGGAAAACTGTGATCAATCAAGATTCATCCGATGACATAACTGCATTCAAATGGAACCACCAAGCGAGTTATAAACAGCGAGATGTCAAGTGGAAGCCAGAGAATCAATTTGAAAGTCAATGTCTAGTGTCTGATCAAAATCATCAGCAAAGATTGGTCGATTTACGAAGATCTGGCACTGAACGACTTCAGAATATAATCAAGGATGGTCATCTTAGATGCGAACAAGAGGTTCATAACTATCAAGAGAGATCCGATGACATGCGTCAAGCTGTAATAGAAAAAGCGGCAGTAATACAAGCTCAGAAAATGGCCGAGATACAGTCCGACGTGATATCGGTAGCAGAAAGCAAAAGGGAAAATACGACAGCTACTGGGAAGATTGGTGGCGTCGTGAAAATTGTTAAGAACATTTTGACATTAGATTGGAATGCTCAATAATCACAAAAAATATGCATATTATGCAATTTTTAGTAAAACTTTAACAAACACATATGGGCATATATAAGAATGTCATCTCAATGCATGCTGTACTCCGCTAAGTGAGATTTAGTTTTTGGTAATATCACCATTTTTTTGTTAATGCATGCTTCATTTTCTTTTGTTTGCCTTTAATTATGTGTATTGAGCAGCAGTAATTCTTTATTCGTCACTTCAAATTTTTACAAAGAAGCTGGAGCTTATCTTGACTGCATAATCGAATAAACTTGACTCCGTTGAAAATATCAATAAGTCATTTTATCCAAGCTACATAGCAATTTTTTGAATCTAAGACCTTTCGAATGCATAAAAATTCATTGTTTGACTTATGATATGGTACAAAGAACTGTCTTATGCAAGATGTTGTTACCATAAAAGGTTTAGTTCGGTTAAATTATGAGTAAAGGCTTGGGACTTCTTATCATCCACACGCAATCACCGACCCTCAATTATTTTCATTTAATACGCCACAACAGATTCTTTCAATAATATTTTTGTCTTTTCTAGAATAGCGCTAACGGTCGCATCACGTTTATGATACACAATTGAGAATGAGTATTGAGCTAAATAGAGACAAAAATGAAATACAACTCTCTCATCGGACAATCCCCACAGACACGTGGCAGAGAGTTGAACTGACTGAAAGGAAGAATACAGTTCTGTAGCATTACAGATGGTGACTGATACGCAGGATTGATACGATCTTCCAGCGTCGCATGCTCTGAAAGATAGATCCACAGCCAGGGAGATTCTGATAAAGCTTCTCAGTGTTATACTGATGCATATGGCTTGGGCTCCACTTAATGTGCAATGACCCTATCATAGTACTTACTTTAATCTCACATAGAGATAGAGCCAAAGCTTTTTTTATAGACAACATTTATAAAAGTAAATTCTTAAGAGAGTGTGAGTGAGATTGCTGTGGCTGCAGTTGTGGCGGTGAATCGTTATCTGCTCTTCTTCTACATCTACACCCACACGCTTGTTTTATATATTATGTAACTGTTGGTTCTTGATAAAATGCTAAAAGGAGAATTAGAAAAAGTTTACTTTCAAGGCGAAACAGAGTTCATGCCTCTTACCTACATCGTGATAGTTGATGACTTTTCCAAAAGAAAAAAAAGACATTTTTAGCAATTTTCATTGCCATTAAAAGGTTGTCAGACAATAAATGTAACGTTCAAAATCAGCGTCGAAAACCACATCGAGTCAAATAGATTCTAGAGAATTTTTTCGCAGAAAAAATTGTCTGTGGTGCTTCGCGACTGCATTTTGTCGACATTTTACTCCGTGTCCACCTTCTACCGGTTAGTTTTTCACAAAAAAATTTTCTAGAATCTATTTGACTCGATATAGATGTCGACGCTGATTCTAAATGTCATATTTATTGTCTTACAATCATGTGATGGTAATGAAAATTGCTAAAAATATTCTTTTCCTTTTGAATAATCATTAAATATCACGATGTAGAAAATCAAAGTGAAGTCTGTGTTGCCTTAAAAATAAACTTTTTTTCAATTCTTTTTTTAACACTTTAAAAAGCTTTACAAACTACATAATATACAAAAAAATGGAGTTTGGTGCCTTTTAATTGACAAAACTGGCAGCAGATATACTGCCAAACATATATCATTGTTGACTTGTAAATTGTGGTCTTTCTCATTTATGTTAAACTACAAAAAACCAGTAGATATTTGCTATGTAATAATTTAACTAGCTGATTTTGTTTAGCTGTTTATGTTTTATCGTTCAATATACTGCACGAAAAACTTCTCTGACTTGCTGACGGGTCATGCTACTAAAAGATTATAGGACAATTTTTGCCTATTTTGTTGATAGTAGGTTGGCAGGGACTAAAACTTGCTATAAACTAACTTTACTGTAGAATATCCAAATAAGCTAAAAGTTTGGTTTTTATGGTTTCAGATGATGGAATTTTGAACGCATAAGAAAAATCAAAACTTTGAATTTTGACCAGAGTCTCTTATACTGGGATTATTCTCGATTCTCTCATGGATGCTTTGTTAAGAACTCATGTTTGCTTTCTATTTCTACAATGTAAATAGTAGTGAAATATCAGCTAGCGCTTTGCTTCATATCCACTAACCAATGAAAAAAGGAATGTTATGAACTTATGAAAATTGAGTGCCAATATACTAGAATTTTTCTTACGGAATTTTATGAAATATCTGGTGTTATTCCAATGACACATAACATCAAATTTCTTCGAATTACTATCCATGAGCACAAGCAACGACAAGGAATAATGGAGAATGATGCTATCCGGTTGAGTATGAATGGTTGTAAATTGTGGTCGATACTATGCATGTACCTGAACAGAAGTTGGGCTTAGCTTGTTAGCTGAAAGGCTCTGGCTACAGTCCGAACTGCTTTACTTAGTGGATTCATCGATGATAATAATGGGGAAAAGTTTATGTATAGTTAAAAAGTAGCAAGCCTGAAAATATCTCTCTTTTTAAATGTTGTGTGCAAATCATCAAAAGTCATAGAAAAATCCGATTCATTTCGAATTGATTGGATTGGTGTATGAGATTCATTTTTTCTGTTTTTCAGATAAGTATCTGCTCATCATCTATAAATGGACCTACAACAAGAAAGGGCTCTTACCTGGTTCCAGGTATGTTTTGTCAGCAAATATCGTGTTTTTAATATAGCCCAGATGAGCTTTTCCTTACAGGAGTGTACTGGTATGTCGAACATTGAAGAATGCATCGTTACACTTTTGGAGCACGATTGGGATGCAGATGTAACAATTTAATAATCTCTGAATGACTTTTACTATGCATTCAATGTTATTTTAGGCCGCTGTTGCTCACATGATTGAACGTCAGATATCTGATAGTAGAGCAAGTCAACGAGAAAAGACACCTGACGAGCATAAAAATACAGTTGGTCTTATCCTTCTTGGCAATAGTGGCGTGGGCAAGAGTTTTCTCGCAAATATTCTATTAGGCAGAAATGTATTTAAGCATGATTTTTCTGCTCGCTCTGTTACTCATGAAACTGAATCAGAAGTGTTTCAGTTGAATCGATCGAAATTTATTGTGTTTAATATTCCAGGCTTAATCGAAGCTAATCAGAAACGGATCGAACTAAACAAGCAAGAAATCTATCGAGCATTCGATCAACAACCTAATGCACTTATCCTCTATGTTTTTGGTCATCAGAATGGTCGTGTGCATGATGAAGATGTGGTTGCATTCCATGCTATCAAAGATGCATATCCATTTCGGTCGGACTCACTTATTCTCGTGATGAATGGTTTACCATCTGATCGACCTAACAAATACGACGATGAAACTCGAGAATTGCTTATTGAGCGCGTTAAATGCACACCAAAAGCAGTAATATTTGTTGATTATTTCAATAAAAAGAATCCAAAAATGCTTGAAACATTGAGAAACAATATAATTAAACAAATTATAGTCGCAAAGCCTCAAGTTCACGTCAAAGAACATGATATTAACTTGAACGTCGACGAAGTAACTGAATTAGTTAAAGAAGTTAATCTTCTGCGTACACAACTGGAGGAAGAACTCTCAATGCATTTTCTCAAAACGAACCAACAAGAAAACATGTTCAGTGAGTTCATGTGGTAAAGTTGTTTCTGCATTGTTATCCATTTTATATCAGCCGGTGTTTTTCTATATGGAAAAGCTCTGCTTATTAAATGTTTGATAGTGAAATCAGAAATTCAAGGACTGAGCTCGAAATGATCGATCACTGGTATGCCATCTGAAATAGAAACTAGAGATAAAAATGAATTTTCAGTTTATATCAATGTCTGAAAGTGGTGATTCAATATAAGCACAGATCATTAATAAATATGAAAGATGCTTTTGGCTAGACTTAGAACAGAACACCCAATATGAGCTAATCCAATCGAATCTTTTGTCTATTCAATGGCGTTTTTCTTGTTGTTGACGTCTCGCTTATGCATGTTGGAGGCCACCAAACAAAGCATAGGTTTGTTTCAGTCAATCTAAGTGTTTTCAGAACACTCGTTCATGTTACTCTAATTACCCAATGTTTTATACGAAAAATAACAAAGAAAAACGCTTCCTCACATCTCAATGGTCCGTTTCTAAAACCTATGAGCCGGTCAGACTTCAGTACCGTTTTTTTCTCTAGAGTGTAAGGATAAAACATGGAGTTATTCCGACCAATCTAGGAGTTTTCGTGAATGCTCTTTCACTTCACCTCAATAAGGCATTATACGCTACTTGAAATGGTGAAAAAGTGAGTTTGCTTGAACCTGATTTGTCGGTACTAATTCCATTAACCAATGAGCTTGTAGCAGAGTTCACCCGTTTATTTTATAAGTAGAATATCGAAGCCTTGGCTACAACCGACAGCTAGAAGAGTTCTTTTTTTTTGTTCGAAGAGTCACATGATGTGGCCTCAAGGATAAATGGTAAGGCAGGACATGAAATGTAAAATACGAAATGTTGTTTGCGAATTTCTGTATTTGTGAATTTGGAGGATGATGAAAGAGAACTTACTACCACGTTTTAGATAATAAACCTACGCGTTAGTTTAAGGCAACGGAAATCGTGTAACCGAAAGAGTGAGTTAACGATTAATGGTTCCAACCATCGCAGAAGACGAGGTACTCGGCTCTTGTTCGTCTGAAAAGAGAGGGAAATCCTTCAGCTCTTTTCTTAAGAGCTTTTGAAAAATGTCTGGTCCAATCAAGAGAACTGTCTAGAATGGTCAGCTGCTATCGGAAGAGCTGTTCAAAGTAATCAGCTCCTCCGATAGGAACTAAATCCGAACAGTTCACCACCTACTCTTGGCAAAGTATTTTATACATATCATTTTTAGCCGAATGATGAAATGAAACAGTACGACTAGATCTGGCCTAGCTGTATCATTTGATGAAATTGAGCTATCGGCTGATCTCGAGGAGTCTTTTGTAAGCTGCATCCTAGTAAGCATTTTTAATTTATTTTGAACTGAAACAGAAAAGGCTACTTGTTGCCACGTTGATCCGAGTCGTTTTCGTTAGGAGTTCAGTTGAAACATATTCTGAAACAATTTTAGAACTTCAAACATTAATCGGACGATTGAAACAAAATCTATCTACAATGAGATCTAATGATTGTCAACTTGCCGATTGGCAATACGTTGAAGAACAAATTAATCCTTCAGAACAATGGGGTGATACACCTATTTCGAATGAATTGGATTCAGTTTATTCTAGGTATGGTCTCTTCCAAAACATGTCTAATCATGAATCTGTTTAACATACATAGGCGCGTCTTTCGTCCTCATTGCGCAAGGATGGACTCCGGAACCAAACAACGACTTGATACTATAAAACAACAACGGCATACATTGAATACGAGAAACGAGGAACTGAAAGAGTTAATTCTGATATGCTTCACTGAAATTGAGCAATGTGTAATCGATGCCCTATCATTAGACGGTGTGATGTCTTCGAAGTCGAACATTATTTCAATGCTCAATGAAGTGTCGAATGATGAACTTATTGAAAAATACTACAGCGATTATCTATCTAAAATTTATAACATACTTTTGGATTGATAAAGCTAAAAGAGTTCTCAATTCTTGATTGATATTAGCGTAAATTCACCTAAAGCGAACAGACATTTCATAGATCCTCATTGCGACTCTAATATCTCTGTCATTTTTCATCATACAATGATTATTTTGATATCACGGAAAAGAAGAGAAAATTCTGCATCTGCTTATCTAAAAAATTCTTTTGTAGCTGTTAGAATAGTTGAGTAATCAGTGGTAGATAAACAAGAATTGAAAACATTTGCTTTATGTGCATGTGTGATGGGGAGGGTGTGGGTGTAGATCAGAGCCCGAATCGAACCGACTTTTATTGGTCCGAGTTCGGTTCGGTTTTGTCTTCTAAAAGACGGTTCGGGTTCAGTTCGATTCGATCTAACTCAGATTTCTTCTAATATCTACAAGAAAAGCTTCTAAATTCCATTGCATTGAGGGTCTCACAATTGTGTCGTAAAATAACTTGTCCAATGTATAAACAGTAATTCTCCTGAACTCCAAGACGTATTTCAGTATTTATTTAGTTTTTCCTAAATTAATTCTTTTATTTTTTATTCACATAGGAATAGCATGGAAAGTTGAATAAGAAAAAACAAAAGAATACGACAAAAGAAGGCAGAAAATAGATACTTAACATGCGGTGCAAAAGTCTTTGCAAAAATGTTCGACTCTATTAGACCATATTGCCAACTTCTAAACCAATCAAATTTTTTTTTGTTGGAAAGAGCAATGTCTGAACTACAAATTTTGTACCAGACATATTTTGCCAAAATGAATCTCAGAAGGAGGAAAAGGCAAAAACCAAATACCTCTAAAAAAGCTTTTGCAACGTTTTTACAAGTTGAACAGTTTTTATTTCTCAATTATTTTGAGCTACATAGACCGGATTCTAACAAAAAATACGCCATATTATACCGCATCAAAAGGACTATTTATATCAGCTTTGGTAAAATTTTTTAGATCAATTCTCGACTCTTTAATCAAAAACATTTGAAAATTGAAATTTTTGTAAAAGGGAGTCTTTTGCAAGAACTATCGCTTTGGAAGCACATTAGCCACAACTCCTAACAATCATGCATGAACTCAATTCTTTGTGCGTTATTTGTTCGAAATACATCAAATTATAAAAACTAAGCAGAAAAAAACAATTCAAAAAGTATTTTTTATTGATGGAAAACGGTCAGGTAGCTGGAACGATCAAACTGCGCAGTTTCTTTCAGAAAAACCTATATTTTGGTATAAAATCTAAGAGTAAATTTAGCTTCCAATATACCATTGGAAAGAGCACTCTTTTTGCTACAAAAATCAACATTAAACGTATTTTTCCGTTTCTCTTCTGATATAAAAAAAATAACAAAAAAGAGAAAATGATATTGCGCGATACCGAAGTTGCAAGAACTTTTTTGGAGGTATTTGGTTTTTGCCTTTTCCTCCTTCTGAGATTCATTTTGGAAAAATATGTCTGGTACAAAATTTGTAGTTCAGACATTGCTCTTTCCAACAAAAAAAAATTTGATTGGTTTAGAAGTTGGCAATATGGTCTAATAGAGTCGAACATTTTTGCAAAGACTTTTGCACCGCATGTTATATGAATAAAATTATATGTCTTTTATTATTTTCCATTGAGCGTATATGAGTCCATTCTTTTCTTAGATTCGCCACTAATTCAAATTATAATGTAATTAGTAATAATACTTTCACTAATTTCTTCATATATTATTAGTTTCTGAAAATAAACATATAAACCAAAATAATAAGCATTGATTAAAAAACAATTTACTCTTTTATACAAAATCACTAGCTTATCTATACATAATCAATGTAAACACTCTCGTCTCATATTTATCATTAATTTTATGGTTACGTTAAATTATAATTAATAATTAATAATTTTTAGTTCACAAAAAAAGGGAAAAAAGAACTATTATCATCGATGTTATTACCATTGGAAATTGGTTTAGTTGGTGTTGTGACAGTTAATCCACTCTACCACCAGCGTTGATCCTCTTCGCATTAACTCCACTAACATTTTCTTTTGTGATCAAACAACCACGATAATATGGTTAACATACACTTGTCACAACTTTCAATGTTTCCATCTAGTTACCGGATATCAACAACATATTACATCAATTTGATACTAATAGCTTCTATTATTTCTCTATGTATACTTAATCTAATCTTTCACTGTCATCCCTAATGATGCGTTCAGACTAGAGCACGAAAGCTCGAATGCTATTGTTATTTCTGTTTGAAATAAAAAAATGTTATTTACAGCAGGTATCTCTTTATTTTTTTTTACACTATTGTCAATTAGACGAGCATTCGTCCGTCCTTTGCGTCATGAAACAATAGAACAAATAGGAGAAATAAGTAGAAAATGTCTAGTGCGTATAAGTGACCAATCGTCATTAATACATTGTCTGTAATTGCTACGAAGAAAACAAAACAATGTATGAAAATAAAATTAGCTATATAGAATGATCCGTCAAAGGTCGCTCAATCATTGTTAACAACATATTTTTCAAGAAATAAATGATAGTTCAACCAATACTAGTTCGGTTCGATTCGATATCATTTTTCAACAAATGGTTCGAGTTCGGTTCGGATCGATTCGACTCGAACCGAACCACCCCAGCTCGGTTCGAGTTCGGTTTGTTTTCGGGCTCTGGTGTAGATGTGGGTGGGTGCTCGTGGGCGGAAAAATAGAGTGTGGGTGCTTGTTTAGGTGTAAGCAGCTATGGCTCACAACCACAGCCATATCCATACCCACTCATCCACATTCACAGCCCATACCCATACCCTCCTCAATCTTTTCCTTTTTGTAGACTTTAAATAAATTTTTTTAAACTTTTGATTCTATTTGTTCATGAAGCAGTTTTGCATCCTTCTTTCTTGCAGCTTCACCTTCACTTAGAGCTCTATTGAATAATGCAATTGTATTAACTTGGATGTAGGTCATCAATGATTGCAGTGATGCCAACTACTGAATCATCAAAAAGAAGTGCAAAATGTTATTCTTTCATATTTTTTATACTCAACGAATATCTCATACTGCTAATGCAAGTCAAGTTTAATATGAATCGTTCTCTTCTCCTCCAATAATAAATAATTCACTCTTTTTCCTTCTTATTAGTTCTCGCTAACGTGATAGATAAAAATAATCTCGTCACATCTATCATTTAACATTTTTTCATTTTATTCACATCGCTGCTTTATGCACTCAAAAAAAAATGTCATTGTCATCCAATGCAAGTCTCATCGTTTCGTTGGACAATGCTTCAACTCAACTCAATCGTTATTTTGGAATTTTCATTTTTCTCTTTGGTATTGTGGGGAATATTCTCAATACATGCGTTCTATCACAACGACATCTTCGTTCAAATCCTTGTTCATGGCTCTTTCTTGTTTCATCAATTTCTAATAGTATTGGTATTCTTGCTGGGCTTATTTCTCGTCCATTATCAACTTGGTCTGCTGATCTAACCACTACAAATCAATTTCTTTGCAAACTTCGCGCCTTTCTTCTGTACAATGCAATTACTATCGGTTCTTGGCTTATCATGTTAGCCACGATCGATCGATGGCTTTTATCAAACGCCAATGCTAGTATACGACAAAGAAGTACAATGAAACATGCTCAACTTGGTACGATTATCATGATCATCATTTCAACTATTATTGAAACACAACAATTCTATTGCTACGAAGCCAATCTTACCGATACACCACTGAAGTGCTATACTAAAACAATGTGGTGTGGTATTGTGTCGGACTTATGCTTTGTCCTACTTACAATTCTAGTTCCGTTGATATTGATGTTCATTTTCGGTTTGCTGACTATTTCGAATATACGTCAATCACACTCTCGTTGGTATCCGGTGGTTCGGATGATAGATACTCATTTAAGTCCCACCACAGCAACGAAGAGCATTGGAAATCCGACACGATGGAAGAAGATAGACCGGCATCTTATGATCATGCTGTTTGTGCAAGTTTTTCTCATCTTTTTACTTACTTTGCCTATTGCTATACATAAACTCTATACAACCATAACTCGATTTATACCCAAATCTCCATTGGAAAAAGCTATTGAAAATTTTGCCTTTCACTTATTTCTTTTGTTGTTGTATATGTCATGCGGAATGCCATTCTATATCTATACATTAAGTGGTGGAAGTTTATTTCGTAAAGCTTTCATGGGTTTCCTGATAGTATTCAGCCGAAAGATGATGTGTCGACGTCACTGATTTTTTTAATAAATCTAATAGAATCAATTTTCATCCAGTACACAAATGTGATGCTTTATCAGTAAGTAATCAATGTAGAGTTAATATTTTTATAGAATGCATGGTTATTTTAAGCCAAAAGCTATGATCAATCTTTTAATGACGTAAAAGCTGCCGAGATTTTTGCCAGAGAAAAGGAAAGAAAAAAGAAACAGAACAGAACACAATTTATGTCGATGTAGTCTTCTATTTTAGTGACTTTCCCACTAGATATTTTTAATTTAGAGGTATTCACTGGAGTGTAGAACTAATACATGGTGAAACAGTGATTATTATTGCTTCTCTTGAGGCCTGCATCAGAAAAGTCAATATCGGTAAAATTTATCGACTTTGTGATTTATAGTGCATTAGATAAAGCAAAGTATGTGCTTTTGAATGCACTATCGTTTATTGATTTTACACAACGATTTGGAGATATTTCAGAGGCTTCTCTGTTGACGTTTGACAGTGATGGACATGGCTGTCATGTATCGCTAATTATGATAAGTGAATGCAACATTCCGAGATAAAAAATCAGAGGATTGGATGAAACTACTAAACCTATATTGCCAGAAATATAAAATAGGCTATGAATCAATGTTTCCTTGTTTGCTCTTAAAACATTTTTCCTTATCACATTCCCGATCATAACGAGTACAAGAGGTTTTGAAGTGTTTTAGACAATTTCAAAATACTATTTCTCCATGATATCTATCAATATAGATAAATTTAAAGGTTTCTTTCAAAAACAGTGAATTGTTTTAATATCTGAATGGAAAAATACAGTGCAGATCAAAAGTCTTGTACCACTTTTTTGTTTTGAGTCGTGTATTAAAAATGCACTAGATTAATTTAATCCAATTATAGGTTTAAATAGCAGAGTTCCAGTACTAAATACATACGCCTGTTCAATTCAAAAAACTCTTGACTATGAAATACAATAAGAAAAACAAATCTCCATACTAAGAAAAAAATGACATAAAAAACTAAAGAATGATAATTAAGATGTTCGAAAAACTTTTTATTGTGCAATAGTTTATCTTTGATTTGTACAGAGATATTCGTAAAACAAGCTATGTGTCAAACATTTTTCAGGGTGTGGGTGTGGGTGTAGGTGTGGGGTGGGTGTAGGTGGGTGTGAGTGTGAGTGTGGCTGTGGGTGTGTGGGTGTGGGTGTAGGTGTGCGTGAAACTGTCTATGAATAGACACTAATACCCACACCCACACCCCCATCCCCACTCCCATCACACCACATCCCCATCTTCACTCCCATCACACCACACACCCCCATTCCCATCACACCCCACATACCCACATCCATCCCACGCCTACACCCACCCACACCCACATCCTCCGGTCTTCCGAATTAAAAAGATAATTAATAATAAAAAAAATAAAATTATTTTAATTGATATTGGTAGATTAGGTCAACCAAAAATTACAAAAAGATTCGTTCTTTGATGACCATAGAAGTACATGACTCAGGGAAATTAATTTTGACAACAAACATAAACGAGAACAATTAAAAATAAGAAAGCTTTGACTGTGGTTGTGGGTGGGTACAGTTATAGGTGTGGATGTGCGTGTGAGAGTGGGTAGATCTGGTGCTGTGAATGTAGCACCTAGACCCACACCCCACACTCACACCAACACCGTGTTTGATCAATATCTGACCAATCACATTTCAATAGTCCCAAGTCTTCTCACTTAAAAAGTGAAAACTGCAGCTCTCTAGCTCTTTTTATTCTTCAGTTATTTCAAAAACATCCACGGCTATTATATTTGTGGGCATACATTAGTACCTACTTACGAGGAAACATTCCCAAGTGTCCTCTCGCTTTTCAAGCGAAACCTAGTGGGTTCTAGGTAATCGAGTACGCTAATTCCGAATATCATAATGGTTTTTGCCGCTAGGCCTTCTAGACCTAGTTTTCTGGAAAACCAGGTTTCAGGTCGAAAAAAGTTTTTGAGTAAAAAAATTATTTTGACTCCTCTATCGTGTAGAGCACGTCAAGTTATGTATAAAACTATATTTTTTTCTGCTTTAAATCCTCTACCTAAGATTCAAATTCCACCAAGAAAGATTTTTAAAAAATTTATTCACTAAAAAAACCTGTATTTTCCAAAAGCGCTTCGTTTGTCCAGCTTTATACTTTTTTTAATTTTTAGGACTGTATAGATTTTAAAGCAGGAAAAAATGTAGTTTTAAACATAACTCAACGTGCTCTACACGATAGAGGGGTCAAAATAATTTTTTTACTCAAAAACTTTTTTCGACCTGAAACCTGGTTTTCCAGAAAACTAGGTCTAGAAGGCCTACCGGCAAAAACCATTATGATATTCGGAATCAGCGTACTCGATTACCTGGAACCCACTAGGTTTCGCTTGAAAAGCGAGAGGACACTTGGGAATGTTCCCTCGTTAGTCTAGAATAAGCTCATAATTGATTAATTATACAATCGAACAAAACGATCGATCAATTAAAGAAATACTTATAATTTTTCCTAGTGAGATTTAGCATTTATCTTCATACATGGCATTAATCTTTTTCAAATTTATCCAAAATGTACATAAGCATTTATGAAAAACATAAATACAAATTAGATTTATTTATGAAACGAACGTTCTGGTGTACTGAATGCAAATAATGGTCGTTATTTGATAGTAATTGATATTGTCCATAACGAGATGATTTAACATTTAAAAGAATTCTTGATGTGATTACAGATTGACTTCATGGTGGTGTATGAACATTTTTCTCAGCAATTGTTGAAATACTTCGTTGAACTACAGTTGATTGAACTTGTTTTTGATCAGGTAATGGTGTTAGTATATCGCCATTAGCAGATTTATAGCTTGTTTTTAATGAACAATTATTAATATTTGAAGATGCTCATCGTGTAATTTGCTGTTTTCCTAAAACCTAATATAGAATATATTTTTTTTGCTCAAAACGATAAAATGATTTGTCATTACAATTGATTTAAGACTTCGAAGTTCATTTTTACATTCAATCATTTCTTGTAGAAGTCCTTTGATTAGAACTAAATGTTTTTAATAATTTTTAGATATTCAGACGAACAAGTTGATTTCTAACCAACTAACTTTCTTCAGATTAATGATCAATAATTTTAACATAAGTTCGATCTCGATTACTATCGTTTATTTCAATTGTATCATCAATTGAAAAACCAGATTCAACTATATAAAATTTTTTGTTTCATATAAAAAGAAACAAAGAAAAAAAAAGAAAAAATTATTATTATTTTTCGTATATGCTTTGGATGGTAATAATGCTGGTAATTCTTCATCACAAATTCTAGATATGAAGAAAAAAAAACATTTTCTAATGCATTTACGAAATAAATCACTTAACATACATTTTGGAATATTTTTCATCATGATGATATGGAAACAATGAAAGTGATTCATAAGTACATTAACCATCAGCCACAGTATCAAGAAGTTTATTATTTGAATCAGGTTTATCAATAGGTTAAATAGAAGAAATTTATTTAAAACATAAAACGAAATTTGATCAGTATTTTACCTAAAATAGCAAATGGAAAATCAAATGAGATGATGATATCGGTAGAATCGAAGAATCTGACAATGAAAGAAACACAAGAATAGAATCATGATTAAGAAAAAACATGACAAAGACTTTTGAGGGTGTGGGTGTGGTTGAATTGTAGAACCACACCCACACCCCACCTCTACACTTTCTTAGCGTACACCTAAAAATGCATAAGAATCAAGCACAATAATCTTGTCGTATCACTAAAACCATGAGCCCTTGATGTTAAACTGTTTGTAATGTAAACTAAATGTATCCTGAGAATTTAGAGTTCAAGTTTTATCTTATGTCGAGAGTAGCATATGTAAGAAAATTAGAACATTTATTTGAAGTCACTGACTGTCTTATGAAATATTAGGAATAATTCATTAATTAATCAAAGAGTGTTAGAGCTGGCCAGTTCAAGTCAGACTTGACTTGTGACGTGAAAAATACTTGAATCGTTGAGCTCTGGAAAGAGTGTAGATCAGAGGTGTCAATAGAGTGATTTTTTCGTACCCTTTCCTGAACTGGCACACTGTCTTTGTTGTAGTTCCACACTGAATGCAAAAGCAACAACATTTACTTACTATGTCATAAAACATTGTTTTATTTAAACATATTTTACAATAATATTAACTTGTAGTTTGACTAATAAAATGCGTGAGTATCAACAAAAAAAAAGTAATGTATTCATAAGTTGGACTGTAGAACTTAATATTACAAAATATTCAAGAAAAAGAACGACAAAAAGTAAAATAATTATCATAAGTAGGAAAAAACCAACCCACAGCAGACGTGATTTAGTTATATATGTATATATAAATATATTTATAGTGATCATACTAATAAAATGAGTTCTAACTTATCTGATTGAAGATTTGCTTTTGTTTAATGTAAGATAGAGCGAGCAGTAGAAAACTCTTTTTCTATGTTAGTTGTTGTTACAGGATTAGGTGGAATAGATCAGGCATATTTTCAAAGAAATGAACATTTACTTTGATGCAAGTTTCTATTTTTTGTTTATTCTTATTGAATTCAAACAATAAATATCAATCAAGTTCATTACCTTTTCTTAAATTATATTCGAATTGTATAAAAATATTTCTGTCGTTCTCAACTTTTTTTTCTTATGTTTCTGATGATTCTTTTGCAGGGTATAAAAACCTCAGCCTGTCCTGTGGACATCTCTAGTGTAGACTGATTTAAAGAAATACATTTGACGATTATCTACTTGAAGGCATATTATCTTAGTTTTTAGTATCAAGCAGTCATATAACATTACGATATGTTTCAAAAACTGAAAAGATAGATAGTGAAGTCAAATAAATCTAATATTAAAATGAATATGAAAAACAGATCTAATTAAGAGAATTTGTACCGTTCAAAATCAAACATAACCTGTAGGTTTGACTGAAAGTTCATCATCTATTTTATACAAAAATCTTGAATTCGCTAATAGCTAGACTTAATAGAAATTCAAAATCCATAATTGATGATGTCGAAGAAGAAAAAAACACTAAATTTCAATGGAAATTCACTTGACAACATTATAATTTAATTTTTCTTTTCAAATACTATAATTAATATCGAATGAAAGTAAAAAAAAAAAGGATCATATTGATAATATGAAACAGTAGATCCTAACAAGGATTGAAATCCATTGAATTTCATATTTCAGAAAAGAATTTTCGGTTAATATATCATTAAATAAAATATGGCATGTCGTCTTTTAATACATTGCTTTTTCTGATAGGATAGAAAAATTTCTAACTTATGACGTGGTTATAAGTTGATAATGATCTCTTAATGTATGTTAACAAGCATGAAAAGTGACGTATACAGTACTGGTAACCTTACAGGAAAAAAACTCGAGTTTCTAATGGTTTTACAATTGTTACTTTTCAACCAATGGGATATTGTGTATAGTACGTCCTAGAAACTGTCAAATTTCGTCTAAGAAGACTCTTGAGTCTCCTCTGTAGTCACGGCAAGGAGACTCAGTCCTCTTCTACAACTTTCTTCTCATTATGATACTAGAAAATATGCTTATTTTGCAAGGCTACCGAATAGGAAATAAAAACTATGATTACTTCAGTTAAATTTATAGATTTATTTTTATTACTCTATTGCATAGTCATAAAACTGTAAAGGTTTTTTATGAAAAAAGAAATTACTTATTACAAAAAATAAAAATAAAATAGTTTTTACACATTTAAAAGAAGTAATACATTTTATTTTTGAGATTGTCGCTTTTAACGACTAGATAATCGTAAAGGTTTTCCGAGTGATTTGTTTTTATAATTATTAGTTAATAATGATGAAGACGAAATTGATGTTAAGAATTTTTGTCTACTTTTTAAAGATGTGTTCGATACTACCTCTGTCACATTTGTTATTAGAAAAAAATTAATCTATTAAAAAACGAAGTTCTTTTTTATATCCATCGATACCTTTCTTTGTTATTAGTACTAAGAAGAAAAATAGAATAATTATAATTAGACCAATATTAACAAAAAGAAAAGAACTTCTGAATCAAAATTTTTGAAGATGTTTTCAAAAAACAAATTTTCAATAACTTACGTCAAGTTTCTTTAGATGACGATAAAAATTGTTTAAGTTCATTGTTAGGCACTATTGTTGCAATTATTTTATCATATATAATCAACTAAATTACATACACTTGAGTCTGGTAATAAAAAACTATAAATACTTAATTGATAACACTCCTTTACCTACATAAGTACTTGCGGATCATGAATAAAAAAAACCGGTAGTAAAACATGTTAGAAGAAATCATACCATCAAATAGAATATTTTTATGTTAACAATGCATAAATTCTTCTAAACTAAATATCAAGACAAACAAATCGATGGATCTTCAGTTTAATCATTGAATATGAAATAGAAATTTATGTTGCAGTTTTTTTTTTTTGATGACAAAATGATTTGATAAGATTAATAGTAAATTCCGATCATATTACATATTTATTAAACTTTAATAGAGAATCAAGACGAAAAATATAATTACAACATATAAAAATTAAACAACATTCTCACAATTTTATTGTGCACTTGTATAAGAACGAAAACATTTTTAATTGTCATCAGATCTATAAATCTTTTTTTTTTGATAAAGTTTCATTTTGACGATTAACTATTGTTAGAACATTTTTTCATAGTTTTGATGCAGGAGGTTTTGATGATACATATCTCAGATTGTGACGATAGCCTGTACGGCATGTTAAATCGGATTTGAGAATAGATGTGCCATATTTACGACGTCTTTGTTTTTGTTCAATTAAATGAAAATCAATAAACAATTGATGAAATTCATTTATAAATATACTTCGAAATTTTTTTCCAGCTAAACAATATAAGAAAAAATTAACTACATGAGGTAAATCCGACAATATATCTTGTATAACGCCTGAACAAAACCCAAATTTATATAATACTATATCACGATCACTAATAACTAAACATGAACGTCCATGTAATATTTGTCTTATATCATAAACTTTATCACAAACAAAAAATATTGTATTAGGAATATTAAATATAATTAATGATAATGTAACAGCTAAAAGCATACGTGTAACTTGTGCATTTGTACGTCGTTTTGTAGCTAATACTAATTCGACTGCTTTAGTTGTTGAACGACCGGAACAATTTCGACGAAGTGATGCTTTTGATAAATTTGTTTTGGAAAAATTTGAATCAGACTCTTGTTTATTAGAATCTTCACATATTCGCCAATCATATGAAGTACGACGTAATATAACTGCAATAACAATATTAGCAGCTGTAATAAGACCTGAAAATAGATGAGATCATTACATTAATGTTTTAGAAACAATAAGATTTGTCCTGAAAAGATTATAACTTCTTAATCGTGTCGAACAACAAAATGACTTAATCAATGCATTTGTCTAACTTTTGATAATATTTCATTTATTCAATAACGCATCTGTCATATTCTATAACTTCGATGCTTTCTTGCATGTCTAAACAATTGCAATGTCTAATAACTATTCCAGAAGAAAATAAAGCATGAATTAAAAAAATTACATTCAACTATTGATAAGCAAAAACATTTAATTTTAATCCATCTTCTCAAAAAAAAAAAAAACAAAGAGATCGTATTTCTTTAATTATTAATGATATAACCATAATCAGAATATGTACTTTAGTGATTAATGAAGTTTTATTTAGTAAACAATTTTGAAGAGTTTTAATAAAATTTTAATAGTTATCAACCATAATGATTTAATGGATTATGTTTATAACTGTAAGTTGTTAATCTAATACAATCATGAAGTTATGATCTGTACGTATGGGAATATCGGTGCATATTATATGGCATCTGTCAATCATCAATCTTAACCATTCATAATTATAGTCATAATAATTCTAAGAGACAATATTAACTTTAGTTAAGTTGACTTTTCAGATAAAAAATAAGTTCTTTTTGCAAAAATATTATAATATCTTTGCAGCTAAGAAAACATAATGCTAGTGATTAATATAAAAAACGTCTTGCTTAGAGATAATTTTCATTGAAACTAATTTGATTGAATAACAGTCATTAGTTTTTAATTTAGGAAACAGTTAAAATTATGCTGATAAGTACTATTGCATAAGTAAGATAAATATTCTTTAATTGTTTTAATTCATATCTCATTAAAAAATCATGAAATTATTTGTCTAATAAATATTGTATAATTATAGACAATAATTTTTGAACATGGTACTGGTAGTCATATTAATGACGAAAAAAGAAAACAATCAAAAATTCTTTTTTCCAAAGCAGATTTCGTTTGACGTTTCATTTTTCTAATAATAGAAAAATGAAAGAACATTTCAAAAGCGAAAAATTCTCTCTGGTAGAGGACTCTCGAAACTGATATCATAGACTTTTCTCATTAAACTTTCACCATTACTATTGTTCAGAGTTTCGAAGAATAATGTTCAATTATCTAGTTTCATCAAATAATGCTCATATCCTTATATTACGAATTGCGTTTCGTATTGCATTGAAGCATGAAATTATCTTTAGTTTTTGTTCCAGTCAGATTTTCGAGATATGTAATAATTTCTATTTGTCGAAGAAACTGCAACCTAGTTATATTTTCAATTATTACGTTTGACGCTGTCTTCCGAATCGGTTCACTGATTGAGAAAAAAATACTCCTTTTTTCCCGACTATGTATTTGAATCTATCATAAAAAACAGACAAGAAATTCTATTATGTAATATTGATAATTGACTAGAAAACATCTACAAAAACGAATTATGCTGCATTTGTTATCACATCCTATACAGACTATTTTTATACGTAATATGCTGATAAAATCAACAAAGATATAATAAATATCTTTACCTATAGGCAAAATTGAAGCAGTAAGTAGATCGACGATAACAGGAACATCTGATCTACAGTGTTTACGCTTAGTTTTTGTTTCGCCGATGCCAGAGAATTTGATGAACGATAAATTGGCAAGCAAAAGTGTAATAATAGTACAACAACAAATCTGATATGCTCGCTTATTGGTTAGCCATATACGTGATTTAAGTGGATAACTAACAGCAACAGCTTTATCTCTATAAAAGAAAAATATTTATGTTATGTACTTGTATTATATTATTAAAAAAAAACAAGTAAAAAGAAAAGCTTACAAGCTCATTAAAACAATTGTCCACATAGCAATTGAAATGCATGCATTCATTAATATATATAATGTTTTACAAGCTGATGAAGTTAATAACAATGTTTCATAACCTTTTTCAGTTGATTGATAATTAATTTCTGCTCGAATATATTGAAATATAATTGATAATATATCAAAAAATGCAAGGATACGTAAAAATATAACCGTAGTCGATTTATTTGATAATTTCGACCGCGAAAGTATAAATAAACAAAGTAAATTAAGTAATATACCTGGTCCAATAAGTACACGTAAATATGTTGACTCAATTGATTTAAAAGTTAAAAAAATAGATGTATTAAGACGAGCTTGTAATGAACATTTATGTATTTCTGATAATGACTCGTTATTTGTAGTATCAATTGATCTAAATGAAAATATTCATGAATCTATTCTGAAATAAGAATTGTTATAATGATAGAAGAAAATTAAAAAATATACATGCAAATGCTTTTCTTGTTTCCTCATTTTTTATTTTGCATCAAACAAATCTATATTAGCGAGAATTAAAATTAATAAACTTAAACAACTAGTTTGTTTATGATTATTAATACTTTGTTTGTGTTTCTATTTGTTTTAAGTACGAAATATATATTTTGTTTACATTTTATATTCAACATATTATTGTTGCTTAATCATTGCATTTATCAATATACTCACTTGACACTAAAGAAAAGTAAAGATAAACAAGAAATATTCTTTGTCAATATGTATGTCATTAACTAGTTTTTGACAGTTTTGTTCTAATGAATAGCATGATGAACCTACGGTTTCTATTACAGAAATCTTTGTTACGATAGTATTGATATAATACTCTTAGTATATTTGCAAAGGTCATTATCATTATTAATTACACTGCGATAATTATTTGATGTGTCGACTTTCTTTCCTAATTTATTCTTATTTAAATTAAACATCACAAAATTTATTATGTGAATAGCAGTTTTGTATGGTACACTAAAATATTACTCATGAATTTCTTTTAACACATAATTAGTGTTATTTCTCTTTTTTCCTGCATATTTATTTTTCGACGAGAGAATAAAACATGAATATTTATTAAAAAAAAAAAAAGATCACTCACATGACATTATGAACAGATCAATACTTGTGTAATCAAGAAAAAACTTCTTCTTGTGACATTTTTCGTATATTTTTTTTTTTCATAAATAAGAATAGAAATATTTATCCTTTTTTATATTCTTAAAAATATGAATTATTTTATAGTATTTATTTTTGCAACAATAATTATACTAGGAACAATTTTTGTCATTTAATATCGAACAAAAACCTTATTTTTTTTTCATCAATTATTATCTTGATTTTCTTCATGATATACGATAATAACTTGATCTCATAAATAGTTGTTCTTTTTCATTGATAACTCATGGTAATTTAACAGAGAGATTCAAGTTTTGATTATAGAGTGAATTCAAATGCAATAAATTATTTTTTTCATATTTTACATACAAAAATTCATGAATTTATATTCCACATTTATATAATGTTAAATATAGTTTTTGCGATTTCATGGAAAACAATTTTCAAGAGAGTTATTTTCTTTTTCTTTGTCTTGTATAATCAAATAAAGTTGTTCTTTGAAAATTAAGAAAACAAAAAGAAATAATAAATACTCGAGCATAAATGCATCAAATGCTTCATGATTAATAATTGATTGATTAAATCGCTCGACTTCTTCCATAATTTGAAGATGTTGATATGGTGTTGTGATTGAAAAATGTTACAATATATATAAATAATCAATAGAAATTCTAGAATAGAAAAAGAAAGCCTAATTAATTGATAAACAAGGAACAAGAAGACCTTAATAGACAATCAAAATTGATAATAGATTGAAACAATTCAAGAAAGTTTCATCTATTCAAATGTATCAAATAGCAAAATAATTCTAAATATCTTGTGTTCTCAAATTGAAACTATCTAAAGGTTTTACTGTTAAAATAGTTTGACATTTAAGTACAATCAAATATTATCAATAAGAGTCAAGTAAAAAACAATATTTGATAAAAAGTCGGGGCATCCTACAAATAAATAATGTCAATCGTAGGTAAAAAGAACTAAAGATCTAATATTTTTATCACTAGAACTACATAAGATGTTATTGTAAACTCTGGTCAACTGTGAAAAACTTTTATACTAAAATGTTTAACAGTCATTCTATGTCTATCGAACGGAATTTTTTCTTTTATGATAATAAATCATAATTACCCGCCGTAATTCTCATATTCTTCATAAGCGATCATGGTATTTTTCCTATTTAGTCCATCTTTTATTCAATGTCTTTGTCATCTATATCTCATGCTTCCTCTTTTATAGCTCTATCCTTCTATTATTTATTCTATGCTTTTTTATTCAGCTGATAAATATGTGAATATTATCATCTCGTATAAGATCGATTACGAAGACAAAACAAAAGCAATAATGCAGAACTATTTACAATAGTGTCAATATTGATGAACTGTTCAAATTCATTTTATTATCGATAGTATCTAGATTATTTTGACAAATCAATCAATCAACAATTTCCTTACCAATAATGTAGTAGTTACGTTGCAACTATTCCAACTAATATTCTATGTTTAAGCTGTTACTTCATTCATCAATAAAATTCATAGGTAAAGATAATAGCTTTCATACCCTTAGGTCTTTTCCTATGACGTTATAGCCGTTTACTTCAATTACCAGCATATTGCAGAGTATTACGAAAAAAAATTGCAATAATATGTTTTCGTCTGAAATCTTCTCTAATAATATATCTCATAGTCGTTGTTGTATTCTCAAGGGTTCAGCTGAAATAAATTTTTTTTTGTGGAAGTCACATATATTTTCGAAGAAAATGGTGAGTGTGAATTTGAGAGCAAATTTTTGCGGTTTCCTACTACAGACTTTAGCAATCGAGAATAACAGGCGTCAGATTTTCTATAGTTTTTTTGAAAAATCGATCAAGTTGTAATTCTGAAAAATAGTTAACATCAGTATTTGTAAGTTGATTAATAGTCGTAGATATTATAGATATAGGAGCTAGGCTTATTTGCTGATTAATTTCATGATGATAATAATCATAATGTTGAATTTAAAAAAAATGAAAAATAATGAGCGAATAACAACAATGCAAACAGAAAAACTAAACAATTTCTGGTCAAAATGCAAAAATTAGAAAGTTTCTTATTCTGATGTTCGTTTATCGTCAGAAGCAATGGTAGTCTACGGGGGATAAAGAACATTTATGAATTCTACATTTTAGCCCCATAGGGAGTGCGATAACAAGTTTTTTAAAGATGTAAAATATCTGAAAATGGACTATTATTAGAGTTTTCATGAGAAAGTCATGTTGTTTGAAATTGTATTCTGTCGGATGGGAAACATCCATTTGAGATGAAAATTTCAGAATATAATCAATACTATTATATTTTGCTATTTAGAATAATTTCAGACAGAAACTCATTATTATAGTTTCTTTCATAATATCCGACAATATGCGGAAAGAATATCTATAACACAAGCAGAAAAGCTTAAGGACATGAATGTATTTAGGATAGTCATGTTAACAATAAGTTTAAACAGAAGGTATCAGTTGAAGACATTATAACTTAAGTAAAGATGATACGCAAAAGAATAGAAAAGAAAACATAAACTAGAGCAAGTAATTAGAATTCATCTAAGATTTTGATTAGTTACCATAGGATACGAAAAACTACCAAGAAAAAGTTATTAACAATCATATATTATATTTCATAATTTACATACTCTTATGTGTCTACCTTTGTTTATACAGTGTTGGACAGATCTGTTCTTATCTAATGGTACATGTGTATTGAATATTAATGAAAAAAAAAGATAGAAAAGATGCCAATGGTAACAATAAACTTATAGTGATGCTTTCATATATGAACTAATTTATTCATTCTAGTCATGGTAATTTTGCCATCGAATGGTAGACAGAAAAGGAAATAGCTTGCTTGTAACATTGATCACAAACAAATACAAGTATTGCTTGCTAAAAGTATTCTGGTAGTCTTTTGTTTATAGAGGCGATTATAAACAATAGAAGTTATAGTTACTCATATCTACATTAATGAAACTATAAATATTTATAGATTCATGGATCTGCGCAAAACCCCAGACAAAAATTTAAAAAAAAAACAACAAATAAAATTTCCTTTCGAGCTGCAGGATATTTGACTTCTTGCTTGAGTCTATGTCATACAACGTGACATGCAAAATAATGAAGATGATTATCAACTAAACTTGTGGATCTTATAAGACATAAAAAAAAGCCATATTCGAAATTGTCTTACCAATTCCAACACTTAGAATTGTTTAAAGATAATGGAAAGATTTTCTTGGAAAAAATGAGGATATGATCTCAGAGTGCTTAATTAGTCCCAAAAATGATGAATTTAATCTCGTTTTTTTCCGAGTTCAAATTATAAGAAAATGATCTCGGAAAAAAACACTCATTAACGTTGAATCAACGTAGTTGGCAGAAAAGATCTCGATTGACTCTACATATATTTATGCGCATATAGTTATATAAAGACTAATGTATGTGATGAATAGAAAAAAAATGAATCGAACGGTAAAAATGATTCATCTGATAACACGTTGAGTGATTGGTCAATGAATACAGTACAATATTTATTTCCTATATATTGAAACATTGATGCTGATCTCGAGATTAAGGCTTATTATTGGATTTATAAAGCTAATAGAGACGAAATATTACACTTAGACGCATTTATATTTGTGGTTCTAGTAGCAGAGTCTCAAATAGCTACTCGCGCTTGGATACAGTATTTTTATTCAATAGTTTGGTTATCGTATGATCATTTTAAACAGTGGTTGGACTTACCATGAATCTTAAATTTTACCTCCAATATTCTGTTCGTGCAAATATAATCTGAAGCAATATTCGTGTATTCATTCAACAAGTCTTATGATGATCTGGAGAGTTCGAACAACTGCACAGTTAATTGGGAAAAGAAATGGCAAAGAACGAAGAAAAAAGGTGAAATATTCGTTGTTAAAGGACTGATTTATCATATACCTTTTTTTATATATTTTGTATTAGATATTTATAAATATAAAATTATTGTATTTCGTTATAATACTGTACTCTGTTTATTAGTAAACACATAAACTAGGATACTATATTTCCATTTTCTCTTTAACATAACCAATCGAGATGATTTCCTCATAATTTTTACTCAAAAAAAAACCAAGCTCAATTTCATCATATTTTGGAATAATCAAGCGCGTCGAGATCATTTCAGCGTCGTCCGATTTTCTTTTTTTCAAATAACATAAACTAATAAATTATATAACCTATATCAATTTGAACACATTAAAAAAATTATTACGAATTGCAATTTAATAGTCGATATCTGTAAAAGTAAAAAGAGTATTCTGTAGTTTATATTTTGATAAGTTTATAAATCGACAAAGAAATCTTGTTACATAGAGTAATAGATTATTACAGTCTATTATTTATTCTATGCTTTACATCATGATATTTCAGGCTTTCATATATGAATCATTGTCAAAAGGTTAAATTAATTAGGCATAATTCGAGTCGATGAATATTGATCTTTTCATGTTTCTCATTTAAGCAATAATGTCGAAATATTTTATTTACAATTTACTTCAACACTAATTCTATAGATTTAATCTGTATAAGAAAAATTTTTATTTCTTTGAAATTAAAGAAATTATTTTGTTCTTAAATCTAACTATGAACGTTGAAAAGTAATCAAGTTGAATATAATTATAATATTAAAGTTAACATTTCATTTTTAGAATCAGAAAACTATATTACACTCATAAAAATTCAAGGAACAACTGTTTCACTGCCGTATAACTCTCTTGTATCCAACTAACAAAAAGCTATTAAGAACTCACATGTAATGAATCATAAATATCTTCATCTATATTCATAATATATAACGCATTCATTAGTTTAACTTTTGATATATGTGACTATCAAATGACCTACACTACTTATGTATTGAATTAGAATAGATACAAATTTAACATGAATTGTTGACTATCTACTAATATACATTAAATAAATAACTGACTAAGTAAAATTGTGATAAAACATACTTTCTTAGTCGAGACTATTGAATTATCATTGTCATCTGACTCTTGACTTATTATTCTAACTTTGATATTTAGTCTGACCCACTACTTTTATATCATTGATAATTAAGAAAATATTCTATGTGTTACATTATTGATGAATTACTTAGTTGCGAATGCTTGTCAAGCTTAGTTTTCTCAAATGAATTGTGAAACAAGAAAGGAATTAGAAACATAGGCTTCAAGTCTCATTTCTATAATCATGCTCATGAACAATAAAAATATAACCACTAACCCATATATAATGTATTCTTGCTTTTTGTTAATAAAAACATCCTATCTTTTATGAAAGTGTTTGAAGCTACTATTCTCTCGCATGAGTTGTCACAACTTCTAGCAACAAGATAATTCTTTCCTGACTTAAAGCTTATTTTTCAAAATCTTGACACATTCTTAACTTACTTAAAAATAAAATGTAGATTAATCAATAGCTAACTCTTTTTTTTCTTTAGTGTCTCAACTTAATATATTGATTGACACATAATCTCAAGAATGAAATGACAGAAATATCCAAAAACAAATTACCTTCGAAAGAAACAAAAACTAAGATGTTTGTTTTTCTTTACGTGATTGGCAAGATTTTTACATATTTGAAGGTCAAATTATTACTTAATCAAATATTTCTCGTACTTCAAAATGTTACATGTAGAATATAGACAAATACATTCT
This sequence comes from Rotaria sp. Silwood1, assembly GCA_905250075.1. NCBI lineage: Eukaryota > Metazoa > Rotifera > Eurotatoria > Philodinida > Philodinidae > Rotaria > Rotaria sp. Silwood1. The sequence continues at coordinate 210,039 of CAJNOP010000157.1, read as the reverse complement.
TAATAATTTTGATTCATAAATATCAATGTGTCGAAATGTGTTTATAATTTAATAGATAGTACATAGCATTTATATACTTCAAAATTCTATGGTATTACCTAGTATAATATGAGCACTCGATTGTTTAGATTAATATGAATATGAGTATTATCATTTTTGATTTTTACAGTTGAACTAAAGGAACCTTATTCTCAATAAATATTAATCATGACATGTAAATTAATCTTCATGTAGTTTATATAACTTGCAGACATTTATTACAACAACAACAAAAAAAAACAAAATTGTCAAATATAATTAGATTATCGATAAAGTAAATTTTGAATCTTGCAAAACAAAACTGACCTTCAATAATTTAATACTCTAATGGAAAATAATATATTTTTACAGCATGTCGAACGGTTTATTCATATTACTGTGTGACTATGGTGTAGAATAATTTTTTTTAATAATCTATTAATCCGTTCATGCTGACTTTAATATTTTGACGACACCTACAGTTAAAGACCTGCAGCTTTCAGTATATTAAAGAGAATAACTTCGGATGTCTTTATATATCATGTAATGTAAGAAGAAATGATTCTGAAACTCATGATCTTATGAAAACATTTCAAAAAAATGCATCAGTATGATGCTTCTTTTCAAAAACGTTCTATATATAATTTAATTAAATAGGTGTACAATTTTGTTTACTCAACGGTGAGATATGACAAGATAATTATCTGAACAGTACCTAAAACTAGAAGGCTGAAACACCTGTCAAAATCAAAATTATATTGAAATGAAACATCATTTTCATGCATTTTTTGTTGAGTAATTTGTGAAGATGATAAGCATTCAAATAAAAAAGGCGCTCGAAAACTTCTCCTTCCGATTGCTGAAAGTTGCAGATCATTAATTTCTGTCATCATCAATTTATTGAGATTACGCCTATTCCTTTTTAAAACTGACATTGACATCAGTTTGACTTACATTAGCAAGACAACATTTATTTGTGAATGAGAGCTAGATTGCAAATCCGTGTTTGAGTATTAAATTTGCATACAAACTTTGATTACTTCTTTATTTAATATACTATAATAGTTATCATTCATGTAAGAACTTTTCTTGACAATTGCATTTGTCATAGAATTTCGTGAAAAATCAACTTTGATGCAATATACTATATACTGATAATATTAATCGGTTTGATTCAATCTTTCTCATCATTTTTACTAAATTAACAAATGTCAATTTGATTACTAAGTAAGTCAGAATAAGCGAAATCATACTCAATTTCTTGCAAGTTGATCAATTCAATGTCATTCCACCTTTTCTGACTTAATAATTAAACTGACATTTGACAATTAAGTATAGAACTAATGGAGACGATTTGATAAAGTCAATCGATATTAATAGTATATGTTACATTGAATCAAAATTCATTTTTCACGAAATTCTACGACAAACTCATCTTGTTAAAAAAAAATTTCTTATGTAAATGATAACAAATGTCACTACTGATAGTTAGTATATTGATATTGATACATTTGTTCGTGTAATATTTTTCTTCCATGCAAAATTATTACATGAACATGGATCGATTACCTTTGAGTCGCGATGATCTTTGTTTGTATTTTCAACAACAGATGTACGTACCGATGAAGTAAATAATGCTATTGAAGGATATTTCTGTGGATCAGGTAGCAATTCACTTGATCGTTATCTAGATAATATAAACTCTATAATATTTATTTACATAGATGTATTCAACTTAGTATTATTATATTAACATCAATACAAGCAACTGGATACAGAATATTTTTCCCTATCGTTAATACTAATAGAAAAGAAAAGAATTAGTAGATCATGAGCTTCAAAATAAAAACGATTCCATATTTTCTAACTTTTATAGCTTTTTTTTATCATAGTAGGCAATCATTGACACTAATACCAAGAATGAAACCTCGGAAATAAGAGTCTAAATGTATTGTTTACGCTTTTATATCTTTATCTAGTGTCATACGAGGCAATGATCAACAAAAACATTGATAAAGGAAAGAATTTATCAAGTAAACAAATGGGATTGTAGATCCTAGTGCAATAGAAAATGATGAGATGTCAATATTAGATTCAACTATAAAACTTCATTATGAAATAATTAAGTAAAAAAAAATCATAAGTTTTCATTAACGCTGAATTTTCTGTTATGAAATAAGACTCATATAATCATTGCATAAAATAAACAAAGATACATTTCAAAAAAGTATTTTTTGTTCTAATCATTATTTGATATGTTCTCTTTCAAACCTTAATATGTATTCATTCATTATTAAACGATAATAATTCAGAAACATACAGATCTGAGAAAATTTTATTATAAATGTCATTCGTTAAGTTAATTAGAAATTTAGAGATGGATAATAGAGAAAAACAAGTGTTGTCTGTGTCCGTGTCCCTAAAAATAGATGGTAACTCTCCCGGACTTTTAAATTATCACTTCGAAAGAGAAAGTCTGAATAAAACTTATCTGTACATAATATAATTAACAATATATATTTACTAATAACGTTATAGATATCGTCAATATCAAATACAGTACTAGTCAAAAATATAAGGCTAACGTATACATTTCGTACCGAAGTTTGATTGAGGAATTATGAGAGAACAGTTTCTGAAAAACTAAACATGGTAGTTATTAGTTTTCATAGGATTACGTGAAAATTAGTTTGGAAAGAATACCATCTTAACTTCCGAGTCGTATTCTAATTTTCTCATACAAAGAATGTTTTGTGAGTCCAATCAGATGCATGAGTAAATGAATCGAAAATCTTTATAATGAACTTTTCAGTCACGGAAACGTCGTTATATCTCCTGACTTTTGAAAACTTGAGAGGTTCAAACAGATACTTGTCTAAGAGATTATAATAGCCGTATGATGTTAAATTATCATCGAAGAAACTAGAGCTAGAGATATAATTACAGAACAAGTAAATGATGTTACATGTGCCGATTTCTTTCGTTAATTTTTATGCTCTACAACAATTAAAATACAATAAAATCAACATGACGATTGGATTTACTTTCTTGTAATACTTATTCACGAAGGTCTTAACGTGACAGGAAAAGAAAAACGGCATTGTGAGTCCAGTTGGACCAACACAAAGTGTTCGAGAGTTAAAGAAAATAAAATCCTGAATCAAATAAGAGGTTGCCGTACTTCCTACTATGTTTTCTTCAAAAATTACAAGCATAACAAAAAAATACACTTTTTAAGCAATGCTATGATCACTTTCTCTTCATGATGCTGATAACTTATGAAGAGAAAGCCGTATAAAATACTATGATTTCTCATTTTATTCAGGACTTTGTGTTCTTTAAGATGGTACTTTTTTACAAGTAAATTTCACTCTATCTTCTAGAACCTGAAAACCGCTGCGTCAGATTTTTCAGAAGTTTTCCTCTCAAAACCCATCAATCAAATTTCGGTATGGAATTCATTTGATGGAAAACTCCATTGACTGTTTAAAACACATGCTATTAATTAGGTCGAAAGGAAAAATAGTGAAAAAAGTTTATTTTAAAGATTCTCAACCAGCAAGATGAAGACATTTTATTGCACGCAAATCAAGTGAAAGACATATAAGTACACCAATAAGGCATTATAGTGCATGGAAAAAATTCAAGAACAAAATTAACGACAAGACAATGCATTTCTTTATGTGAATAAGTATGGGCGTCTGTGTAGAGTGTGCATACAGGTATCAGTCTTCGTTTTACATCTTTGTCTTAACAGAATCATTTAATGACATGCGAAATATTTTCGACATTTTTTTTACTATTTTTCATTTTGACCAAATCGATACATATTGTTTAAACCATTAGTTACATTTGAATCAAAGGCATGGTATCCTAGCGAAAAAAAGTAAAAAATTCATTGGTGTGACATTTTTGACCAGTACTGTGTATAACTGTTAAATAAATAAAATAGAAAACTTTTCTTGAAGGATATATTATTCTTATATAAAGATAAAATTTCCAAGTTGTTGTCCGTTTTTATTTACATATTGTGATTGACATAAAAGAAGAAAAATAGTAACAATAAAGACATTCAATATTTTAGCTGCAAGATATTGATACATATAATCATTAGTATCTTTTTCTTTGATATTTTACCAACCAGTTTCTTTCATATGATAAGTTATTAAACGGTGGGTGTGTATCTTGTTTTTAGGCACGCTCACCGCTACAACAACACCCGCACCCACCACCCTATTGAGAGTAAGAGAGAGAGAGAAAATGCAGAGATTTGATTGTTTATTATTAAATGTAAGTTAGTTGTTTTAGGTTTCATAAAAGTGTCTCTTATAGATAACTTCAATTGAAAGATTGATAACGTTGATGATTTTGACGAGAACATTTTCGAACTAATATCATAAAAGATAATGTAACAAATATACCAATAACAAAAGAAATTGTAATTATGATTCCACCAAACTTCCAATTCATACTCCAATTTGATTTCTTTTCTAAATGTGTTGCTAAATAATCATATGCTTCATCGTACCATTGTAAACCGACATCTGAATTATAGAGCATATTATTGATTAAACGAGAATAATAAAGATAAGCCAAATCCGTTTTTTTAAGTGAAGAATATGCTCTTGCTAATCCAAGAAGTGTCAATGTTCTATTAGGAAAATATGTCATAACATTTAAAAATTCATCGATTGCCTTTTCATATTGTTGTTGTTCTAGAAGTAATTCACCATAAAGTTCTTGACTAGGTTTAACAGGATCAATTGGAGGACCATAAGTTGGTGGATTTACAGATAATTCAAGTTCAGTTGCTTTCTTAGCATAATTCAATGCAATATTTTTTTCCTTCTGTGTTATAGCAATTCTGTAATATTCATGAAATGCTTGTAATTGTAATTTCATAGCTAGTATCGAAATGGAAAGTGTAGGAAATGTTTTATTTAATTTTATTGACATATCTGCTAATTGTTGAATATATTCTTCGACTATAGTTAATTTATATTCTTTATCATTTTTAACTGTAGAAAATCCCTTCACAAGTAACAATCCAGAATTAATTTGATTCAGCCAAAGTATATCACCTAGTGTTATACATTCCGAACATACAATTAAATCAAATGGATTATTAAATGTAAAAGTATAGTCTTGTGTTTCTACAATATGTCGATCGTACATAATACCGTATTGCATTCGATAATAAGTATCATTACTGAATACCATCTTGATACTTTCTAAAATTTCTAAAGCAATTGATTGTCTTCCCATATTTAAATATGCATAATGCATAAATTCAATACTATGATACTCTCGTTCAGAATTGACCCCATTATTTATTCCAACTTCATCTGATTCCAAATTTCCAATTAATGTTTCTTTATATAATCCTAATCGAAGATAAATATGTGTTGGCATATGTTGAGCATGTGGTGAACTTGGTGCTATACGAGAGTATTGTATTGCATTTGGTAGAGCAAATAAAGCACTTTTTGGTTCATCATAAACATGAATAGAATAATGTAATGCACCTGGATGATTTGGATTCTTTTTTAAGATCGTTTTTAAAATATCTATTTGTAATTGACGATCATTTGGATTGCGATTTAAATAACCACGAATTTCTGGTTGAGTTTTTGCAAATAAAATACAAACTAAAAATAAAGCTGCTTCATTATCTGTTGGAAATAATTGATAAATTTGTTTTAAAACATTAATATAATCATCGTAATGTATATTTCCTTGATTAAAAAATTTTCTTACAGCTGTAACATAGAGTTGTTCTCTTTGTGTTAAGTTTTCAAAAGAAATTTTTGAATTCATTAATTTTATTTGTTTCCAACTTTCTGTAGGATTTTCATTTAACCATACAGGTTTTGAATAAGTTAAAGATGAAAATGCATAGGCCATTGCAAATTCTGAATCAATAGTATAAGCTTGTTTAAATTGTTCAAATGCAAATGAATACAAAAAATTATGCAGAAAAGCAAGACCTAAAATAAAATGTTCTTGTGCTAAACTATTATTTGTACTTGTTGGAAATTGAATATATTGTTGACCAAGTGATGGTTGAAATTCATAGCATGAACTTTTTGTTATTGTTAATAATAACATCAGAGACACTATCATTAAATTTTTAATTAATTTTTTATCCATTTGAATGTCTATTCGTTGTTCTGTGCACATTGATTTAATGTATTCTATGCAACAATTATTGATTAGTCTATGAATTTCATCTGAAAAAGTCTTATAAGAATGATAAAGAATCTTTAACCCTCCCGATAATCTGCTAGCTATTGTCAGCCTTCCGATGTATTCGATCCTCATCTTAACTGTTAAAATAACTACACATCTGTTCATTCTGTATTAATGCGTGTATGAGGTGAGTGCAGTCTAATCGTTTGTCTATCGGTTGTGTTTCAGGATAACGTCTCTTTCACCGATTGTTTGAACATATTCTTCGGAAATTAGTGCTTGTTTATACATGATTATTAACTTAGAACATTAGTTAGATCCTAATCTCTCTATCTAAGATAGATAATACACATTTGTACCACGATCTCTTTCGTAAATAATAAAAGAATGGTTCAAACTACCTAAAAAAATGTTGAAAACTAAAGCTTTTTCTCTGTCAGATCACTTGATTATTTATCTGTTAAGCAAATCTTTTTTTTCTACGAAAAGCTGTTTGAAGTTTGATCTGTCTTTTGCTTTGTCAGAGCTCACACTATGTTTTCATACAATGAATCGACTGAATTACATTGCATTATTTTGTCCTCAAGTTACGTCATGTCAGGTGACTTCAATTTATCTTTTTTATAACTGACACAACATTCCGAACCTTTTCGACATTTGATAGTGATCCTACAAAAAGCGCAAAAAATACATTTTAAACATCTCTACTTACATCGTTCATCTTTGTTTACTATCTTTTGATTTTGATATGAAACTGAACAAAGACAAAAGTCAAGTCTCAGTTAAACGATATCTTATTCCATTCGATAACATCAAATAACATTCAAGTAGCAATTGCGAGCAGTGTATGTTTGTCGGATACTAATGAAATACTGGTTGTTATCTACGAAAAGCAGATAAAAATTGTTTGCGTTCTCTTTTGCTAGTCTTTCACACATAATCAGAAGACAAAGAACAAAGCTGTTGTTGATGTTGCGCAATATTTCGTCGTACTTTCTCAATAAGCTTCCAGTGTGGATGTAGATTTTAATCATTATCTTCCCCACGCCGGCACTTATACTATTTGTAGCTTTTCTCGTTCATTTAAATATGCTTGAAATGTTGGACAATATCTTAAAGTACAAATTAACATAATATTTTTTTCTTTTAATATTTGAAAACTCAAGAACTTATTTATTCGAAAGATATCTTTGAAAATGTTTTAAATCGTCTTAAAAATGGTACAAAAAAATAACGCGGAACAATTTCTATCAAACTTTGTTCCAGTAAAACTACAAGCGCTAAAATTGATTATCTTCCAGATATAGTAATGTTTCAACAAAAAAATCAACACAAGAAATTCTTAATTAATAGTCGGCTAACCTTACTTCACAAAACATGTCATTTGATTATTGAAGAAGAAACAATTCATGGTATATGATTATAAATAAAACAGAAAAAACAATCAAGTCTTTTTAAGAAATAAATATATCATGTTATACTAATCTTTGCAGTTCATCTTTTTTTATTGATCTTTCTTTTGTTTTTTTTTAATCTTGTTCTATATCTTTGCAAAAAAAAGAGAAACCTGATGAATAAACTAAACCTGTCGTCACCGAATGATGATATGTTTTTTTATTATGATGTTTTGTGGGTTTATTAACATTATATCATAAGTTGATGAAATTTTTACGAGAAAAGGTCAATTTATTTAAATATATTTATATAGAAGATTAAGTTTATACCAGTGTTTTATATAAGTCGTAGACCAGAATGGATAGCTGAAGGGATAGAATGTTTTTTATTGATGAAGAGTCAACAAATATCACAAACATTGAAGTTGCTTTCTTTTTTTTCAAGTTATCATGATTATGGTTATGCTCGAAGGCTGATCGAAAAATAGAGATGGTCATAATGATAGTCGCAAATTGAACATCTTGCGTTCGAATATAACTTGTTTCTTCAGTTAGATTTGATTGAAAAGAAATAAGCTGTATGAAAGCCTTGTTGGCATCGAACTGTTGAACTTGCTGAATATCCATGGTAATCTGTTAGTCGATTCGTCCAACGCATATCCATTGCGTTATTCAGTCTGCAGTATTATTACAAATTGTTGAATCAGTGTTTTATCCAGCATGAAGTCGGGGCAGTAGGCGTGATAATTTCAGTTTTGAATAGTTTTTCCTAACGAGACAACCTAAGTAAATTACCGATTTGTATCTATCCCATCTAATAAAATCATCAATTAAGTTCAGCACAATGTTTGCAGGATATAATCAATTAAATTTTCTCGAATATGCAAATGAAAATTTCACTAATTGTTCTATTCTACTTTGGTAATTCTGTTATCACAGATAAATAGTTTGTTTCAACAATCTTCAATCAAAGCCAACTTAGCTGTCAATGGCAAAGATGTTTTTGAATTATCTAATGGTTCAGCATCAACAGGTGTGGCTGCTGCTTGAGCTTTTAATTATTCTTTGAAATATATAGCAAATAGTTCAGGTACGATACAATGTGAAATTGAATTTCAATATAATTAATTTTTATTTTCGATAGTTTATTGGTCTGGAAACAATATTCGAATATCTAATTCAACATTATTTTCAATAACTAAACCAATTCGAATTGTTGCTAATGATTTATATGGTTGGTATGGAAATTCATGTACATTTAGTTATTCAGCTGCTTTTTGGAATTTTTCCAGATAAAAATTCTACTTTGTTGTTTTTCAAATAACTTTTTTTTTGTCTCGTTTAAAGATGGGAGAAATAAATCGATTCGATGGGTTTTGAATAGTATTAATTTAGTCTATGCAACAACTGAGATGGAATATATTTATAATAAAGTCTAGATTTTAAATTTACATTGGAAATATTGTTTTAGTTTTTTTTTCTTTTAGATATTTCTGCGAATGGGTTTTTCTCAATTTGAACTTAATGATTATTTTACTGGTTCTGCTTTTTTAGCTTGGTAAGAATATTTCATGCATGTATGAATAGAGAAAGTATTTCATTTAAATTTACAACTAAAGAAAGGCTTCGCATGGATAATCTTCAAAAATATGCTGGTCATTCATCAAACAGTTGGCATCAATTACAATTTCAATTTGTAAAACAGACTATTCAACGAATGACAGATATTGGAATTACACCAGTATTACCTGCTTTTACTGGTTTTATGCCTCGAACAGCACCGTTGTAAGTAGGAAACAATGATTGATGATTATCAGTAATTCTATTTGGATATTAACGTTAAAAATGAATTTGATATTCTTATTAAACAAGAGAAAAATTTAATTTCATTATATTTTTAGACGTTTTCCTTCAGCAAAATTTCATTATTCATCAGATTGGGTTGGTTTTGGTTGCAATGAATCTTGTTTTGTCTTCTAATCTCCTAGAATAATTCTGATTAATGAAAAAAAAAACAAACAATATATGTTTTAGTTTACCACATCTTGATCCTACAGATCCATTTTTTCAAAAAGTTGGAGTCGAATTATTAAACAAAGTATATCAATTAGACAAGATAAAGAAAAAAGATTCATCGTTTTGTTTTTTTCAAAATCTGATAATGACTGACTAAACCAACTGAGATTATTGAATACTTCCTCGGACAAAGAAAAGTATCAATGATATGATGAGTTCACTTTTCGAATTCTTCTCACATATCATTTAGTATTTGTTTAAAAGAAAAAAAAAATTCTAGAAATAGTCAAATTCTACTATGAAATCTTTCATAGTTCATCGTTTTATAGCGAAACAGAATAGTAGTTAAATAACTCAAACTGACGATTTAATATATGTCGATAATAATATTAATTCTGAAATATCTTATAAATAGACAATTAATTTTTTCAATTTAATTTCTCATTATTATGCTTGTGATCTATTTAATGAAATGACACCACCGATTAGGTAAAGTTTATCTTTATCAATATTGATATTAATTTTACAGTTTCATTTAGTGATCTTGAGTATTTGACTGATGTTAATGTAGGTATATTTCAAATTATGCAAACAGTTGATTCAAAAGCTGTTTGGTAGAATTATTTTATTTTTTATAATATTTTTATTTAGCCTTTATTTATGATAAAGGGTAATGCAAGCTTGTTTATTTCTTTCAAGTTTTTGGACAATTGATCGTGTAAGAAATTATCTTAGTAAAGTTCCAATAGTAAGAATTGTCTTTTTTTCTGTTAAAAATAAATCAATATATATATATATATATAACTTGAAATCAGGGTCGTTTAATTCTTCTCGATTTATATTCTGAAACTCTTTCACAATATTTACTTTTTGAATCGTTTTATGGACATTATTATATATGAAACATGTCACATGATTTTGGTGGAAATAATTATCTCTTCGGTTCACTTCTTAGTGTTACTAATGTAAATAAAATTTGTTTTGATTTAATTCACAAACTGCATGAAAATTTTCCGGTGATCATATGATTGGAGTTGGTACTGCAATGGAAGGTATTAATCAAAATGAAATCATGTATAAATTTGCTCTTGAACAATCATGGCGAAGTCCATTAAATGATAACGAATTAAATAGGTGGCAATTTTTATTCAAAGTTTTCTTTTTATATACAACTATTTAAATAAATTAGGCTCGTTGCCTTTGCTATGTGTCGATATATACGTGATCATTCAATACCTAGCTCAGCCTTATCTGTATGCAATGTTTCATAGATCTATTTTGATGTACAAGATTTGTTCTTAGCATGGGAATTATATTAGTTGATGCAACCAATGAAGTTAATTTCGATTTATTTCGTTATGATTTAGTTGATATAACTAAAGAAGTTCTTCAATATAAATTTGCTAGTGTTTACATTCAATTTATGTCTACTTATAATCAAAGTGATCTTTATGGAGTTAGGTCTGTCAGAAAAACAAAATTTATCTATGTTTTTCAAAAAAAAAATCGATTGATATATTTTTAGTACTCAAGCAGATATTCTTGTTGATATATTAGCATAAGATACAGAAATAGTATTAGCTTCCGATCGTCGATTTTTATTAGGAAATTGGATTCAAGATGCATTACAATTTGCAAAAAGTGAAGAAAATATTCATTTTTATAATTTTAATGCTAAACTTCAAGTATCAATTTGTGGAAAGAATTATACATTACAGTTGTATGATTATGCAAATAAATTTTGGTCATGATTGATTGAAAAGTATCTTATTAAATATGAGATTAATGGTATTATTTTATTGTTCTTTTTCTTTGTTTTAAAGTTATTATGCTCAACGATGGAAGGTTTTCTTTAATGTTGTTATTAAAAGACTTATCAAAGTATTATTTTAGTTATATTTGTTTCCAAAATAATCTCAAATCATTCTAGGGTCATCCAGTAGATTCAAATATTTTGAATGAACGTTTATTTCTTGAAGCTGAACCACCATTTTATCATTCATCTTTAAATGATATTTATTTGAAAGAAAAAGCTACAAGAAAAATATTTCCATTTAAATATCGTTCCGATTAAAATATGTTTGATGAAAATTAGAATTTTTCGAACTGTGAATCGACATAAAAAGACTTCTTTTGGTTATCGTATTTTTCTTTATTGTCATCAAAAAAATATTTCTGACATGGCATTGCTATATAAGTTGATTTTTACGATTTGTTCTTTTTTTTAAATTATTCACATAGATTATAGAAGAGAAAAACAAAATAAAGATATCGAAAGATTTTAATCAACTCATTTTTTAAAGCTTATTAAAGATTAGGCAACATAGACATGCAGCATTTTTTTAAAATTGAATCAGTGTGTCCAATACTAGGCTTGAACTTTTCGTTTCATATAAATTATATCTAGTCAATTATCATCTAACTATTCAGAAGAAAAAAGTTCAAACACAGATATGTATGAAAACCTACCACTTTGATCGATGACAAGTTCAATGAAGGTATTAGATGATTACCAAAAATAACGTCTCATTCACAGCATCATGTATTGACAAGTTTTCACCTTGTGCTAATCATATTCTAGATTGAGATTCCTGAAACTTACATTGTTCATCTATGCAAAGTTCAGTTCTTCATTTGGAAATCTAGGCTCTTGTGAAACTGAAAAAAAAACACACAGAATGTGCAATAATAAAATGTTTGGGCTTTTAATTTCAACTAAAAGCAGTAGAAATCTCTCTTTTTTTATTTTGTTGCTGCAACAATTAGTGTCATTGTAGTACACTTTACAGCTATCTAAAAGCATAGCTTAACTTTCGTAGAATTGTTAGTATCACCGACAGCTTGATCAATCATATCTCCCATTCGACTACGTGACAGAATTCACTCTCTGATTAACTCATTTCAGTAATATCGATTTCGTCGACTGATGTACAATGTCGATAGGTCATTAAACAAATTCTAGATAAGTGTGAGAAATTTCAGTATATTCACTTGTTCGTGAATACAAATGTAAATGTCTCTTTTCTTTAGTCAGCATAAACAAAATACTCTATATTGTACATAGTTGTGAAGGTTATTCATTTCGTTTGCTTGAACTATTATGAGGAAACATAAACCATGGAGGAAAATAATGTTCTTTGACACATTTCTGAAATGGAACCGGATAGTTGAGATCATGTATAACATTGCCACCAGCAAACCAGGCTGCCCACCAACTATACGTTCCTCCTGTGAGAATTGAATGTTCACACAGAGCTAATGCCGCCAAATCATGACCATGAAAGAAATTTGGTGGTGTAATAACAACATCATTGAAGTGGCCAAGGTGTTGTTTAACGAAAGTCTTATCATCAGAAGCAATCAAAAAACGACAATTCGTGTATTTTTGACGATAATGGTTCATGGCCCAAATGAGATATGAAGGACTTGTATCGATTTTAAAGAAACTCAAAAAGTCACCACGACGAATATGTACCCCTATCCATGTGACACGTGGCAAATCATTCGGCGGATGTAGAAGAAATGTTTTGAGTATATCATGTGTAACTTGACTATTATTGCTTCGAAAATTGATCGAATATTTCCATACCGCTGATTAAAGAAAAAACATTAAATTACACATAGATCATAACAGTAATAAAATATAATAATCATGTTTGCGTTTGAGAAAGTGTATCCACAGAGCGATACACATTCTCAGATAGATTGTTTTCATTCAAATGCTCTACAGGAATTTTAATTTTTTCTTTAGTTTGAATGAGAATCTGTTTGAAACTTCTCTGAAAAAATAACGCATTCTATTAGAAAAGTAACAATAGTACCAAGCATCTGAATAGGAAAAACTACATTGACTTTATTTCTAGTTCTGAACAGTAGAATAAGCGTACATACGATATGTGATCCATCGATCTCTTTATCGTCAGCTTGCACTTCTTTTCATAATGCTTCAAATTATATTGACCTAGGGATATTCGACTGTTATCAATACAGAACCGAGAGAAGAAGAACCATGGATCTATCGTGAATATATAGTTTTGTCTGATTCCTACATGAGTTTCAGGCTGATTCGTTTTTTATCTTAGATTCTCAAAAATTCAAGATCAACTCAAATCGACTTGCGAATCGCAATTCTCCTTTTTAAGTAAATTTCGATTAAAGAAATATAGAAAACTATGGCTCTTTTGTGTTTGAAAAGAGGCTGTGAATGAGCATCGAATCATGCATTACTGATTGTCTTCAGGAAGACTTTGATGATCTCTGATCATATTTATTCGAAATCAACGTAGTCTGCAAGTTCATTCCAGTGAATATTCAATTAGCAGAGGTTGATTAGCACAAAACTAAAATTTGTACAAAACTCCAATGCTTTTTCTCAGAGGGCGAGAACAAGAGCACTTCAGTTTATTATTGTTCGAATGTGTTCAAGTCTAACTAGAATGAAATCTAAGATAGATGAATAATGTTGTATAACTTACATTTAATCAGTTCCTCAACAAATGGAGTTATGTATCCGACTGTTCCACTGTTGAATTCAAACAATTGAGCAACTTCTGTACGAAATCGATCGAAATAACCGAACGCTTGATAAAAACCTAGCAGTTCATATTTGGTATAATTCTCCGGTAGCGGTATTTTGAATAAATCTTCAAACAATGTGCATGCACTATATCGTCGAAAAAGATCAGTTCGATTTTCAAATGCTGCCGGATTTTTCACTAGTTTCACTGGAGTTTGATTTAGATTGACTGTGAACGTAGATCGTAAGTCGAAAATAATCCATGGATGTACATAAAGGTGACATGCATGAAGACGAGCCAAGCCATAGGCACTAGCAAACAGGAACATTCGATTACCAATGGCTCCATCGGAAAAACGAATTCCAAAAATACATGAAGTGGGTAGTAGAGAATCATTGAGCTCAGGATCTGTCTTGTTTTCAGCTAATGCTATAGCCACGGGTGAACGTGCATGTCGAGATAAACCCGATGAAAATACTGAAGATGACACAAAGAGTGCATTCGATTTACGAAATGCATATAACAATTGATAGAAACCTATTAATAGAACGAGAATACCAACCATCATGATACTGCGTCGAATGACTGGCTGCCATGTTCGAAGATGATGAAAGTCGATTATATCATGTGCAATGTGAGTGATTCTATTCTTGATGAAACTCTCAGAAGATGAGAGAAGTTCTAACAGTCGGTCCATTGTTATTGATAATTGACGCTTATGCCGGGATATAAATTTTTTTATATTAGTGGTTGTAAAAATGTTTCTTTGCACGGTTCAGAATGTTGTCAACGATTTCTTTTTCATTTTTCATTTTCTTTCTTTTCTTCAAATGTAAATTCAGCTACCTAAAATCAATCACAAGTCTGTTCTTTTTCGTCTTCTGTTCTTCTATACTGTGAATCGAGTAATAGCATTCTTTTGAAAGATGAAGACTGTCACATGCTGCATGACAAACATGTGCTGTTATTTTGAAGAACCATCAACTCGAGCTTTTCATACGACTATAATATAGACGTGCAGTTCATTTTGAAGAACTTTGCGATCAATCAGAAATTCGGCATTGATTTTGTCAGAGGCTGCAAGTGAGAGTACTTTGTTTGACGCCCAGAATAAAAGGAACAAAATCTTTATGAACAGCTAATTGATCTGATGGCAATGCTCCATGATGTAAACGAATTAGTTCAAGTAATCTTTCTTTATTGATACTATTATCCTATTGGTAATTGTCGTTTTTCAATTCGATAGCATTGCCATAATCTAATATCTTCTAATAACTGTTCATCCATTATTTCTATTGCATGACTTATCATTATGCATTGTTGAGGTTTGAGATATGCCAAGTACAGTATGAAAATGAGATTTAATGTATGATTGTATATGTTATGGTAATGTTGAATGTGCTGATGTTGCTACTTCAAGAGAACATTGAATAGTTTAAAAACTTTTATTAGTTGCTTATTCAATTGGAGAATATGTAAGAGTTTCACGATATGAGTGATGTCGAAAAGAGTGCTATAATTAATTTGATTTTAAGTATAGAATTTAATGATTGACGTGTAGATGGTTCAAAATTAGTTGATATTGTTGATGATGATGATGATAATAATTGAGATAACGAAATAAAAGATAGTATGGATGAAACTTGAAAAGTAGGATTTAATAATTATTTTACAATTTTATCAAAATAATCTTTATTAACTAGTATGTGATAAATTGAAAGTTTCTAAAACAAAAACAAGTTTAGCAAAACATAAATTAAATGTCAATTATATGATATAGAAGTTTTTTTACAGCTATTTTTCAAGAATAATTGATCACCAGTAAAACGATCGATCTTATTCTCTTCTGTATGTTGAGCAGAAATTTTCATTTTTATTGATACTCTAGTTTTTTTTTGCCTTTTTGGGTATTCATTTTCTTCTTTTGTTTTTCTTTATTTAACATTATTATTCCATTGACTTAACAGTACATTTTCACCCACACCTGCATGTCTATCCATTATCCTTAATATCTTGAATAAAATATTTTTCTATCGCAAATGCTTTTCAATGGCTTTTTTTTCTTTGATCAAGAAGTCTCGAAAAAGAATAAGGTGTATGCTGTCCTCGGTTGCTATGGAGGATGAGAGAGTCCACGAAAAATAGTCGAAAACTTCTTAATTAAAAAGAAGAAAAAACAATCTCTCAATAAGAGTGGCAACATTGTAAACAATAAATTAATATTAGTATATAATCTGTCGCTGGTACTTTTAACATATTTGTTATAATACTCTGTGCAAGTAAAGTGGACTCCAACCTCTTTCAAGAACTGTTGGTTTGAAGCAGAAGAAAACATGAAAATAAAAAAAGAGTGCGGGTGTCGGAAGGGATTCCCTTGAACCCCATCACTCACTACCATTTAAACCAGCTCTGGCATTCACACTTGTAGTCGCACCAACACTGACAATGACACCATACTCTCTAAAAATTGTTTTCGCAATTTCACAGCTCCATCAGAATTAATTTCGATAAAGTTTTATGAAAATACATGAATGTAACAATTTTAATTTTAAAAATGAATTCTAGTTCATATGCTGCATGTGCTAGAAAAAAATCCGTTGTATTGACGGACGTTTTACGAATGGCGTTTTCCATTTTCTTCTTGTAACTCTTTCTCTGATTCGTCGTATTCGAATTTTTTTTGTTTTTATTTTTAATCATAATGTTTCGATTATTTTTCGTTCGACCAATATTCGCTTTCCGGTTTTGAAATAAAGTAAAGCGTCAAGATTAACAAAATCTCTACCCGTTTAAATATAATTTTAATAAAAGAATATAAGAAGAAATCATCTAGGTCATCCATATTCAGCAGATGTCAACGAACAGAATTAGAGGATGAAAACAATATTTACGATCACTGTAACTAATACTTCAACATTCGTTGGAGATAAATGAGAATTGAAAGTTCAAATAAGTCTTCAGCAAATATCCTTACGTGAACTATGTATTATTGGTATTTTTTTAGGAATTATGTATTGTTTGAACATAATAAAGATGAAACGATATTCTCTGTCAGTTAAATAGTACTTAAGAACAGCTTTGATTCACTCCATATTAGTGCCATGATATAGAATTATTGAAAGAGGTAAATAAATGTTAGTGTTATTATGAAAAAGAGTCTAGAGACAATCGTCAATGATTGCTCGCTAAGCAAAAATCATGATTTCTTAACAAGAACATTAATGACTTTTTTGGAACTGCGTTTGTTCTAATGAAATATTAGTCTTTATAAAATATGTCTGTTTTTATATGATAGACTTCCGTTCAATGAAGTTTCTAATAAGATTCCTTATCTGTTAACTCGTGTTGTTGTTTCAGCGCAATAACTTTTTGACGCCATTCTCTATTCTTATCGAAGTTATCAACTTGTGATGCAAGTTTACCAAGATTCTGATACAAATCATAAAGTAAAGAGTCATCAAGTGAGAGTTGTTCTAAAAAGCATATAAAACATTTTTCAGACAAATCAAATTTATTCATCTTCGAAAGTAGTTCTCCCAATGTTCAAAGATCTGTTGCTCCATTACCAAATTGTTCTTTCATATTCATGAGAACGTGTTTTAATCCATGTTCATTATCGCTGCATACTACCATTGGGATAACTCATAGTTGACCATTAGTCGCTATGATTGACGCTTTTCAAACGAAAAATAGGACCAAGCATTAAAGGTATTTCCGATTCTCTAGGCAATTCAGCACCCATCACAAGATCAGCATCGATTTCAAATAATACTCGGTTTAAATTGTCTATAGCATTAGAAGCGTTGAGTAATGAAAGAGTTTGCTGTTTGTTAGTACTGGTGGAAAAAAATGAATTCACTGAAATAAACTGGTCACGACATTGTTTCAAAGTTTTCAATTCATCACTTAATATCATCTGGCTTCAATAAAACTGCACGAAATAAAAAAGAAACGTAAATGAATATCTTGCTTACATAGAACTGTATTAAGAGTCTTTTATAAGAATAACTCTCTACTGTATCACCACAAAACTTGGTTAGTTGAATAATCTTTTTCAAATTCATCAAGATGGACTAATTCAACATTATTACTTTTATATGACTCTTTACAAAGATCAATAAGTTCTTTTTTATCTGTTTAATTGGGTTTTAGCCGTCGAATCAGAACTTGAAAAAACACAAATTGCCTATTTACATCCTTCAGCCTAATTTTACTTTTCCAAATTTGCAAGCCTATTGTTTGTTATTTTTCTTATTCATGCAATATACAGATGAATATGATTTGTAGAAGTTTATGAATAGAAGAGATTATTTCTTGTTCAATTGACCACTAACAATCATTACGAATTAGTCAATCGTTTTGTGATCGTTCCTCAATATATGTTTGACATAGTTTTACATCTTAAAATTTTATGAGATGATTAATGATAAAAAGCAATCTTTGTTCTGTATCTGGATTCTCTTCAACATTCGTATTGGTATCACGTCAGATAAGACAGTAATTTTCAAAATGTTGATTGTCGGCGTTCGCATGAAAGTCAGGAACTGGTGGAACAGGAGTCGTCATTTGAATCAGGAAAATTAAATAGGATAGAAGTTTTGAATCTTGTTTATTCGATATAGTTACCGAATGTATGCATGGATTTGGCAGTTCAAAACGAATGTTACACTCTTAATTTTATTATTTTAGTTATTAGTTTTTAAGATACTGTGTTTTTCCTGAATTTGATGCAACGTCAATGGATAGATGAATAATATGTTTCAAGTCGTCGAAGAAATTGATTTTGCTCAAGCCCATAGCTTTTTAAGGTAAAATCATCGAGTTATGGTCTACCGCTTTAGCGTGGATCTGCATTATTTGCATCTTTTTCGTTTAGTTATCTAATAAGATTGTAAATCAGACGATATCATCTTTAAGTAAGCTCGATAGGATCAGCTGGTAGGATGTAGATTTTTAATTTCAATCAGCATGAATCATAACCCGTGCTTTCCTTTTTCGAAAACTTCTGCTACAAACTTAATTGCATCTATCAAATTCATGTGTTTTTTGTTCTTAGAAGAGAGTCGTACATTCAAATAATGGTATTTCTTATCTGATTGAAATAGTTCTATAAAATGGTCTTGAAAGAAATAACAAGTTCAATGTTGCTACAAAAAATTGTCATCTTCGTTGAACTTTTCAAATATAGAATATGGAAATATGCATCGTAGTCTTCATTCTCTAACTATCATTAGAGATTATTGAAAGAGATTACAATCAAGACTATATAAGCTCTTTGTTGCTTAAAATCCTCGCTAATGTTGAAAACATTTCAAAAAAAAAGATTATTCTGTGTAATATCTGAATGCAGAAATCTAAGAAATCTTCTCTGGGATATCAAGCTCATTCTTTCGATCATATGTTGATTTTAAATCTTAGATACCACCACTCATATCTATAAAAAGTTATAATCCTTTTGTTATCTTATACAAGAAAAAACATTTTTTTTACATAGACAATGATGAACATTCCCTTTTTCGTCCTAATCAGATGACAAACGAAAAGAATGAGTTCTTTATTCGCTGTACACATCATTGAACAAGTGTGTCATGCTCATAAATTGTCGCCAATCTCTTTTGAGAAAATTTCTATTTAGACGGAAAACAAATCCTTGCAGACGACATTCTTTCTGATAATCCAAAAAAGATGTGTCACAGTGGCTTTACATTGTTTCATCATTAAAAGTTTAGCGATGTTTTGTTATTTCTTTTCAAGAAAAGATACCTTGCAATCACAGAATGCATATAGGATGCCTGAAAAGTCATTTATCAAAAAGAAGCTTACGTATCTCTATCCAGGTTTTATTGGATGAATTAATTTGTCCACCCATAGTACCAGATTCTTTTAAGTTTTTATTCATAATTACAGAGCTGTCAAACACCCCTATCAAGTAGTATTCTTAAAGCATCCAATAGACACATAACAGAAATATATAATTGTCTTTTGCGTCAACGAATTTTCGAACAATCTAATTCAAGATGGGCGATTCCAATTCAAAAATAGTTATCCTTGTCGATTCTGATACGGTTCCAGTTCCAAAAAAATTCATTTTTATCCATGCCCAGATATAGGTGTGTTTGTCATGACTAAATCCACACCCATACCCTTAAACAGAGAACGTAAGCAGACTTACGGAGCTGCTATGGGAAAAACTAGAGTTTTCTAGAAAAACACGCGAAAAACTTGTTTAAAAATCTTTTCCCTAGAATATGTGTCTATCTGACTTAGGTGCTTGCTCTATCTGTGCTAAAAATTTTGTGCGAATTGATCGTACCCTCTTCAAAAAACCAGAAACAGCTGACACAAAGAGAGATAACCCTAAATGTTAATAACTGCGAAAGATCACTTGAATCAAGGTGGATAATCGTGATTACATATTTAAATCATCAGATAAGTTTAAATACGATTGACAAATATTAATTTTGTAGCAAAATATTGAAGTATTGTGCGTAGAAATTTCTTTCAATTTTAACATCTGTTACAAGGGCTGGAACAGTCCGAGTCATGACTCGGACTCGAAAATTTATTAACATGGACTTGGCAGTTTGACTTGAGTCATTTATTCAGAAAAGTTTTCATTTGCTCCTGTAAAAAAATCACAATTTATACGACGAAATTCTCACTTATTCAGAACTTTCGTCCTAATTGAAAATATTGCAATCGAATATTCTTTCGGTAGCCTGTTTTCGACCTATCTATTCAGATGGTCGTAATTGATAACCTACGCACATTATTGAATATAGATCTTTTTCTCTTTTTTTTGTTTCGGCTTATTTTTAAAGAGTATACACATGTATCAGAGGCCCAAACAGGGCTACTTTTCGTCAGCCTGGCCTGCCTGTTGAGGCCTGTGTACTTTTTTTTCATACTAATATTAGGATAATAATTGAGTGAAAGTAAAAAAACGGTCTATATTCGAAGACAAGAAAGTTACGGATATCAAAATAGCATGATTAAGCGAAAGATCTATTGGCTTAATGCAGTATGTAACTGTTAGATAAAGACAAAAAAGAAAATATTAACATTTAAAAAAAACTCTGTTTTGGAGTAAAAATCTTTTGAATGAATTTGATGAACTAGTTGAAGAAGACATATCAAGTCTGACCATGTGACGACAGTATAAATATGAATCAGAAGCATAAGACTCCGTAAATCCGCTATGTAAAATTTTAATAATAACCAATTAAAAAATGCAAACAGTAACTTACAGAAACAGATAAACAAAATAAATACATAAAAGAACAATGAGCAATGTAGTCACAATCTATTAATAGTCATAATTGTGCTGAGTCAACCGATAAAAAAATCATTTCTCATCTTCCAGAAGAAAGATTCTCCGTATTATA